>CAUYPK010078669.1:0-67376 GCA_963574355.1 Loris lydekkerianus | reverse complement strand
AAAGCCTATCTCTGTGAGTAACCCAGGGGGGTCCAGACTTCCTAAGCCTCTGGAAGAAAAACAAGTCATTTTAAACACACTGAATTCACTTTGTGTGCTTGATGTAGGATATGTTTATTTTTAAATATTATCCTACAGTTTCATATACAATCTGAAATATTTTCATCAAACTGTTTAATATAGCCTTCATGGCATTTTCTTAGTTATTGTATGAAGACATTTGTATTCAGCATTTAGTAAGTTTTGCTTGTACCCATTCTAAGATGCACCATAGGTGTGGCCCCATCAATTACCCTCCCTTCGCTCCACCCTTCACTCTTTCCTTCTTTCCCTAGGCCCTTTCCCCATATTCTTTTCCTATGGTTGGGTTATAGCCTTTATATGAAAGCTATAACTTAGCTTCATAGTAGGGCTGAGTACATTGGATACTTTTTCTTCCATTCCTGAGATACTTAGCTAAGAAGAATATGTTTCAGCTCCATCCATATAAACATGAAAGAGGTAAAGTCTCCATCTTTCTTTAAGGTTGCATAATATTCCATGGTATTCATGTACCACAATTTATTAATCCATTCATGGGTCGATGGGCACTTGGGCTTCTTCCAAGGCTTAGCAATTATAAATTGGGCTGCAGTAAACATTCTGGTACAGAAGTCTTTGGTATATTGTGATTTTTGGTTTTCTGGGTACATACCTAGTAAAGAAATTATAGAATAAAATGGCAGGTCTACTTTGTCGATCTGTAAGTCTTCTCCAAACATCCTTCCAAAAGGAACATATTAGTGCGCATTCCCACCAGCAGTGTAGAAGTGTGCCCTTTTCTTCACATCCACGCCAACATGTCTGGTTTTGGGATTTTGTTACGTGGGCTACTCTTACTGGGTTAGGTAATATCTCAAAGTAGTTTTGATTTGCATTTCTCTGATGATTAAGGATGATGAGCTTTTTTTCCATGTGTTTGTAGATCGTGCGTCTGTCTTCTTTAGAGAAGTTTCTCTTGAAGTCTCTTGCCCACCCTTAGATGGGATCACATATTCTTTTCTTGCTAATACGTTTGAGTTCTCTGTGGATTCTGATTACCCTGATATTTAACAGCCAAAAATAGCTGAAGAATATGTAAATGGTTGATTGTGTTGCCTTATTTTTGACTTCATTAGTTTTTTCAGGGAGAAGAACAGATTGAGGGGAAATTCCCAAGTTAGAGTTCTCAAGTAAAAGTATGTTGCCTTGGGAGTGCAGGAGGTTGGTGTGAGTCAGGACCCTTTAGGTTGCAGGGGTCAGAACCCTAACTAACGTGGTTTAAGAAGAACAAAGGGGATTTGTTGGCTTATATAAACATACATGCACGGAATACACCTTGCTGGATCTAAGAGCTAAAAATTCTATATTTGTCTTTTGCTAGTACTCTAGTCCAAGTTTGCAAACTGGACCAGCTAATAAACATTTCAGGCTTCCAGGGCTTCATCAGGTCTTTGTTGCATACCCTTGGACTTTTATTTTATAACATTTTAAAATTAAAAATTACTCTTATAGGTCATGCAAAAATAGTCTATGGAATAGATTTGGCCATATGTGGTAGTCTGATAGCTATTGACAAATGATAGTTTATATTCAAACTTTTGTTAATTGTTCCAATAGCCTCCTTGGTTAATCATTTTTTTTTTTTTTTTTTTTTTTTTTGTTAGCTGTAGGACCTAATTCATGATAATGAATTCTTTTAGATGTTAATGAATCTTTCACTTTCTTCTAAAAGGAAGAAAACTTTACTTTCTCTGACCTTCATTTTTTCTCAATGTACTTGCAGTTGTTTTGTAGAATGGCCCTCAATTTAATCTCTCTAAAGTTTTCACATAATTAGATTAAGGCTATACACTTTGCATAGGAATATCAATTAAGCAACATTGTGTTCTTACTGCATCATGACCTGAAGTCTTTGATGTCTCTTGACTGACTTAGCATTAATGACATTATATGTTAGCTCTGATCACTTGCAAACTTGTTTGCAAGTTTCATAACTATAAATTTATTATTTTATTTTTCTTATCATACCCAGAAAATAATTTGTGGTAGATGTTTTGAAACCATGTAGACAAGGTGGCCATAAAGTTCATGTGCAATTTAAAATAGTTATTTTTAAATAACAACACACAAACTTCATGGTCATACCATACACATATATCTCCTATACCTTTTTAAACTATAAGTTTTAGTTTCCATGATGAATGTTTAATTTCCATATTTATTAGTTGGGATTCTGCTCTAAGTCAGAGTTTTTCCCTCCCTCCTTGTTCCCTTCCTTCCTTCCTTTTCTTCCTTCCTTCTTTTTTATTTCAGCATAAGATCATATAATTCTTATTTTTATTAATGATTTATGATTAATTAGTATTATTATTTGTTTTAATGCTCAAAGTGTTCTAGATTTGATTTCTGGATGGCCAGTAAGCCTAGATTCTGTTTTGTTTTGTTTTTTTTAACATGTGTATTTCTTAATTTCTGGTAAAGTTAGATATCCCTTGCTCATCTTGTATTCCTGACCCAATCGTGGAATCTGCCATTTCTCCAAGAAATCTTGGTTCTTTTTAGTGCAGAATGGAATATAACAATATAACATAACTACTCATTGCAATGTCAATGAAGTTCAAGTGAGGAGCAGTGACAAGTAATCTTTATCCCTCTCACCCATGGTGGTATCAGAACACAAGCTCAATGAGCTGTCTGAACTCCCAACTCAGCCATAATGAGACATTACTCAAGGTGTCAAGGAGGCTGATGAGGGAACAAGGATTTTCAAAACTATCTGAGAATGACCATAAGATGCTCCACTGTCCCCCCTGGTAGAGGTTGACAGGGGCTGCCAATGCAGAAGACTTACAGATTCAGGCATATAATATTAATCACAAAATATCTAGGGCTCAATAGAAAATCACTCATCTTACCAATAACTAGACAAATATAATCTTGAATGAAAAAAAGACTATAAACAAACACCAATACTAAGATGAAAGAGATCCTAGAATTACCTAACAAAGGTTTTTAAGCAGCCAATAAAAAAAGGGCCTCAATAGTGAGCAATTATGAGCATGCTTGAAAGTAATGAAATAATAGAAAGTCTCAGGAAAAATATAGAAAATATAAAAGAAAATGCAATGAAAACTCTGAAACTTAAAAATAAGCAAAATAAAAAAGACGCAGACAAGCTTGAACAGCAGAGTGGAGAGTACAGAGAAAAGCATCACTGAAATTCAAGACAGAACCATAGTAGCCACTCAGTCAAAACAACACAGACAGAGTAGACTTAAAATGTATGAAAACAGCTGCAGTGGCCTGAAGAACTATAACAAAATAACTAGAATGTATACCATTGGAGTCCCTGAAAGAGAAGAGAAAAGTGGTTTTGAAAAAGATATTTAAATATGTAATTTCAAATTACAAAGATGTAATTGCAAATTTCCCAAATTTGGCAAAATACATACAAAAATTTACCAAGTCCACAGTGGGCACTCAGTAATAGATCATTGGATGATGTCCAATGATTTTGATGAACTCTGAATGGGACCATCTACTACAAAGGGGCCATGTTAGGACAGCAGGTGTCAGGCTGCCTCTAGCACAGATTTCAGCAATCTGTAGCAAAGGAGGAGAGGATCCCATGAGTCAAAGTATATAGATTTCTGTGTAACAATCCCCTGGGAATTTTTTTGATCAGGAGCTATAAGTGTACACAGGCTCTCAGAATATCAAGTCTATTTCACATTTGACAATTATCATATTAAAAATCAGAGATTTCTGATAATCGCTGTCCTAAAGCTGAACAAAGTTTAGTTGATCACTTATAACATCCTTTATGACCCTCCTGGCAGTTTTAATTAAAACATTGATGCTCGGTGTGATAGGCCTCCCATTAATTAAAATACTGTTGTCCAAGATGATAAGAACAGGGAAACATGGGAAAATAATGAGACTAGAAGGAAATTGAGGAAGTATCAAGGGAAGATGTGAAAAGAAGTGAAGTTTATAATGTGAAAATACTGGTCATCTCTTGGTTTCCAAAATTTCAATTGCTGTGTGTGCCCCTGAGCCATTTCCTAGATGGGTTGTTATCATATAGAAAGAAGAACTAAGATATTATTGATCGCATTCAGTTCCAGGGCAGTGTTGGAAGTAAGAGTGAAAGGAGGTACTGCATTAAAAATGTGGGGAAAGGGAATGGAGATGAGAGGAAAAGTAAAGGGCATCCTTGGGGGAACCGCCCTTTCCCTCCACACAGGTAGGACACTGAGGAAATCCTTAGGATACTCTCAGTAGTGCAGTTATTCTCAAACACTCTCTAAACATTATTATTATAGAAGGAAACCACTCTCCTCAAGGGAATTATTTTTGTCCATCAATTGAGCATAACTTAGACAAAGCAGTTAAAGCAGAAGAAAGCTTAGATAAAGAATATTATCAGCTAAGCTTAAAGTGCTCAATTTCCTTGGCCATTAGACATCTGCCTTTTTGGCAATAAATAATCTGCTAATAGACAGTAGATTATTCTTTGAGGGAAGAGTATGCCTTTTAAGTTTTCTCATCATAAAAACATAAGATAGCACTCTGTACAAAGTGGCTGCTGGAAATTAATACTAAAAAATATATTGAACACTTTCTATACATCTGGTATATTCTGAGAGTTAAGACACTGGCAGTGCTAACAGCTTCCAATTTAATATCTCAATTATTACTATAAAATTCATTAAAATAAATAATATTTTTTCTACTGTATAGATGAACACATTAAGCCACATAGGTCATGGACTCTGGAGCATGATTGGAATGTGATTGCACGGTCCACGTTCTTAAGCACTACCTAGGAAACCAGGCCTTGTGGCCAAGAAAGAGTGTTAAGGTTGGGGCTAGGCCAAGATGGCTCAGAACACCAGAATAAGGAGTCTATATTTTATTCTTCAGTATTTGGGAATCATTGAAGGTTTGGAACAAAGATGTGACATCATTAGAAAGAAAATATATTCAAATATTATTAAATCTGCAATTTATTAAACACCTGTTGTGTATTAGACACACATCGCCTAAATTAGTGAAAGAAGTATGGACTATAATAGAGCAAAGAGGGTGGGACTCAAGTAAAGTAGAGACGTACACAGAATACACAGTGAGTAAAATCAGTAGAATTGACAATGAGCATTAGAATTTGACACCCAGAATGTTCACAGACAGACTTATGATAGCTCATTACTATTACCTGTAACATGAAGAAAAAAGTGTGATTATGACAAAATTCAAAGGCACTGGAAAAATAGGACAGCAAGCTTTGAAATAATCAGCCTTGCTTACTGACAAGGGCCATAATACAGGGTATCTAGGGTTGTGTGTCAAACTTGACCCAGTTTACAATAGATAGATCATTTATTATATAGGCTCACTCTCCTGCACTTATAACATATGATGACAACCTACATATACTTCACAGTTGAGTGAATAGCATTCATTGAGAGTCTATAATATGCACAGCTCTAAATCTGCTGCTGTATGCATGGTATCTGTTTTAATAGAATATCCAGAAGGAGCAAGTAGCACATTTTTTTTTGTAAAAAAAAAAAAATATATATATATATATATATTTAATAATTTATATAGCACCATGAGAATATCTATATAAAACTTCAGAGCTTACCTCAAATTCCCTCAAAGAGATTCTTTTTTCTTGGATCTGCACATGAATTTCACAGCACTAGGGCTTTGAACAAAAATGTTCAAAATTCCAAAACTTCATGAATAGCTTTGATGCAAAAGATTTTTGAAGCTCACTGAGCTGAACATATTAAAAGAGTTCATTTAGTATTTTTTATTTCAGGGTGGATCCTAACTTATGAGAAATGCTGTCATGATGGCACTCTCCAGAAATTAAACTAAATTCTCCACTGATTATTTTCCTTTTCTACGAAATCCTCAGCACCAGCTCTTTCCATGGTAGAGCATCCCTTCCCACTCGCTACAAGTTCCCAGGATCAAAAACATGGAAACCAAAATGTATTTTAAAAAGGACATTCAAATGTGAACTAAGGATTCTCCATACTTCTTTCCAAAAAGGCTGTATTAGTTTGCAATCCCACCAACAGTGTCTTTCTTTCCAAAAAGGCTGTATTAGTTTGCAATCCCACCAACAGTGTCTAAGTGTTCCCTTCTCTCCGTATCCATGCCAGCATCTGCACATTTGCGACTTAGTGATGTGGGCTATTCTCGCTGGAGTTAGGTGATATCTCAAGGTGGTTTTGATTTGCATTTCTCTGATGATTAGGGAGAATGAGCATTTTTTTCAAGTAAAGTATCACAAAAAATGGAAAAGCAAATAACCAATGTACTCAATACTAATATGAAACCAGTAGATGAACAACTACATGCTCACACAAGAGAAAATCACCACCACAATCAAGGGGGGGAGAGTGGGGTGTAAGGGGAGACATATTGATGTGCTCTCACCTAACAGGCACTATGTAGGGGTGTAAGGCACACCTTCTTAGCAAAGGGCTCAACTACAACTGGGACTTTACCTAAAAATTGCAAACAATGTAACCTAAACCTTTGTACCCTAAAATCAATCTGAAATTTAAAAAAAATTAAAAAGTAAACTAAGGTATAGAATAGATATCTTGGGTAGGGAATGATGGTTTGGAAAGAAATAAATTATCTGGCTTAATTAGATAGGACAGAGATGAGAAAATGGCACAAAGTGAGACATTTTTATTTATTTACTATAAATTATTATTTATTAACTATCAACTATCCCCTAGGGGTGAAACTTAGTACTTAAATACTACTTCCAGGACCTCTGTGACTATTTGTGATTCTGAAAACATTATAAAAAAAAGAACAGTTTAACAATGCAATGTCATTTCTACAGTTTAGTGAATTAATTTTAATTAAATGTCCTGTTTCATGTATTTCCCACTCTGAGCATGATGAGAAAGTTATAGCTTTGCCAGGTACTATATACACAAATTTAAATAAAATGAGACTTTCATTTCAGAAGAAAAGAGGCTGTGTGTTCATGTATGGGTAGTAAATAACCCTCTTCAGTACAGCATAAAAAGTGGGATGCAGAATGTGCTAGGGACGCACACAGAAGAGGCACAAAATCGCCTTTGGGAGATTATGAATGTTCCCCACAGGAAACCATACTCCAAGTTTCAAGGGACCAGTGTAATGAGGGAGTTGGAGGCAGCCAGCCACACAAAGCAGGGAACCTCGCCATCTCAATGCCTGTTGGCCTCCTGGAATAAAATAATCCAACTATCTGAAGGCTTTCTAAAGTCTGAAAGTGACTCTCATTTTGATGTTTTCTACAGGCTCCTCCCCAAACTGTATGACTTTATGAAAGGTAACTTTATTCCCTTTCTTCATTTTAATTCTTTATATCAAACATCAGTTTCTGTTGATCATTTGCTTACTATTGTCTGAATGTGCTTACTGTAATATAAGCCCAGAAGAGTGAGGACCTACTATGTCCTGTTCATCCTATATCCCTAAAGTCTGGAACATTCCATGTCATACAGAAATGCTCAATGGATGTCTGTCAAATGAAAGAATGGCTTCCTTCTGTGCCAGCTGGAATGAAAGTTAGGCACATCTGGTGTACTTCTGCCCTGACACTTTGAAAAGCTTATTAATAGACTGGACTCTTTGATTTTAGTGTGAATATTAAATCATAAAACAATGTTAAAACATCTATTCTGACACATTAAGACTTTATCATAGTGCCAGTGTTGGCAAAATATAATTGTTGCCACTATGTTAAATAGTTTTAGTATAGAGATCTACAAATCCTGGGCAAGGATCCTAAGTCGTGATTGATGAGTTCTGTACCATACCTTTAAAATGCTCACCTACAAATATATAACTGTACAAACTACATAATCACAAATAAAACAAAAATAAATCAATTCAAATTTTTCTTGAATGACAAAGATTTTGTTGAATGACAAAGATTGAGAGTAATTAGTAATTATTCTGATTTAAGGGCTATATTTAAAATCAATACGCATCTTTTTAGAAGACTCATAATTAAACTGTTTTTCCATTTGTAAAGCTGCTTCATGGAACAAGAAGTGATATAATGATCAATTTTGAATTGTCCAAAGGTGTTCCCATCTTCCTATGTGCTATTTCAATGCTAACAATATTGATAAAACTCAATAAAAATGATTAAAATACATCAAGATGACTCACAACAGACCAGGCTATAAGTCTATGCAGCGTCCTCGTTACAACCTACTAGGGAAAAACAACAGTTATCGCCATTTTGCTATAAGAAGACTGAGGATTATAGAAGTTTGTTCTGAAAAGTCTTAGTTATTAGTGTCAGGTCTTATAACTATCTCATCACAAAATCCAAGTTTCTAGTCACTACACTATATGGATCTAACATACTAACATTTTCTTTTCAAATGAGCAATGTGTTGGTACAGTTCTTGCATAGTTGCTTTATAATTCATATTAATTTCTGTTATTGAAAGCATCTTGTTTATCTACTTTATCAGAGACTTAAATGTATGAAGAATCAATATTAAATTCATTTTCTATTCAACTAGAATATTACTTTCATACGTGAGGTTCCCATGGGGACCACTGACCACACATTGAAAATAAAAATGATTAGGCATCACAGGGCCCATTGTTGTCTCGTGGTAATTAAAGATAGAAGCCCTACTCACAACTCTTGCCCTGATGATTTTTTTTAACCAGCAGTTGGTATTATACTCCATATTTAATGAGTGAGTTAATTTGAGGTATGTCATTTTTTTTTTTTTACTAGCTGTTAATGCATACTCTCAGATAAGGTAAGAACATTTTGTTAATCCACTTAATACATTTTCTTGTTTGCCCTCTTCCCAGGTTCTAGTGATACTTCATACAAATAACGACTTCATGTGAGAATGAGATCAATAATCCCCAACTGGTCTGGCTTTAAGCTCAAACTTATTTCTTCAAGTGGCCATTTATGGATAATAAAAAAATACAAAGGCACCAGCTCTGCACAGAACTGGATTCAATTGGTGGCCCTGTCTTTTAAGTATGTCCTAGAGCAAGTTGCTTGTTCTTCCTCATCCTCAGCTGCCTCTTCTACAGCAATGTCTTAGGCTACATAATCAACACCCATAAATCTGTAGCCTTTATATATACTAACAATAACCAAGCCGAAAAAAGTCAAGGGTTCTATTCCTTCCACAGTAGTGCCAAAGAAGATGAAATATTTGGAAGTGTACCTAACAAAGGACGTGAAAGATCTCTACAAAGAGAACTATGAAACGTTAAGAAAAGAAATAGCTGAAGATGTTAACAAATGGAAAAACATACCATGCTCATGGCTGGGAAGAATCAACATTGTTAAAATGTCTATATTACCCAAAGCAATATATAATTTTAATGTGATTCCTATTAAAGCTCCATTATCATATTTTAAAGATCTTGAAACATAATACTTCGTTTTATGTGGAATCAGAAAAAAACTCGAATAGCCAAAACATTACTCAGCAAAAAAAAAAAAAAAAGCAGGAGGAATCAAGCTACCAGACCTGAGACTGTACTATATATCTATAGTGATCAAAACAGCATGGTACTGGCACAAAAACAGAGAAGTAGATGTCTGGAACAAAATAGAGAACCAAGAGATGAATCCAGCTACTTAACGTTATTTGATCTTTGACAAGCCAATTAAAAACATTCAGTCGGGAAAAGATTCCCTATTTCAGAAATAAAAAAGATTTCAAGAAAGTAATATGAACAATTACATGCCAACAAATGAAGACCTAGATGAAATGGACCAATTTCTAGAAACATAAAACCTACCAAGGCAAAATCATAAAGATATATAAAATCAGTTGAATTTCTCTACATGAACAATGAAAAATCTGGAAAAAAATAATTAAGAAAATAATGACAATTACTATAGTATCAAAAATAATAAAATAATAAAAAATATTTAAAAATTAACTTATACAAGAGAGATGAAAAATTTATACAATGAAAACTCCAAAACATTGCTGAAAGAAATTAAAGATGACACAAATAGAAATATATCCCATGTCCATTGATTGGAAGACTTCATATTTTGCAATGCATAATGCACATTTTTGCTCAAAGTTTTGAAGGAAAAATAAGAATACATATTATACATAATTAGTACACCTCAAGAGAGAGGGCCCAGCAGGCCACCCAGAGCTGCTGTGCCTTCCTGCCTGGGCCTGTCTGAACCACACAGAGTTCCAGTCCAGGAGGATTCAGGATCTGGTGGGAACTGGCTGGAATTGCCTCTGCTGATCGCTGGGACAGTGGTGGGGCTGGGGAGGTGGGCTGGTAAGGCAGGCCACCACTCTGCAGGGTGAAGGCCAAGGTCTGAGACCCAGCCACCAAGATGGACCAAGAGCCCCACCTAACTCACAGGTCTCAGAAGCTCCCACCCCACCAACCATGCATGTGGCCATCACAGCTGTACCCTGCCCCCATGTGGTAGGGAGGGAAGGGCTCTGAAAAAGAGAGAAGAGGCAGGCTTTACAGAGTGGACAGCTGTGGGAAGGTGGTACAAACTGCACATATACCAGCTGGGTATTAGTCCTCCCCAGATATGTCTCTCCTAGTCAAGTGCCAGCCACTTTCTCCAGGGGCATTTTCCAGAAAGTTTGGGCCAAAAATATGGGTATGCATTATACACATGAACACTTTACATGGCAAAATATAGTAATATTTTTAAGATGTCAGTACTTCCCAAAATGTTCTACAAATTTAATACAACCCCTATCAAAATTCCAGTGACTTTTTTTTTTTTTTTTTTTTTTTTTTTTTGGCACAAATAGAAAACACATCCTAAAATTCATGTGGAAACTCCAGAGACCCTACCTCTATAGACAGAACAATCTTGGGAAAGTTGAACAAAGCTGGAGAACTCATACTTCCCAACTTCAAAACTTACCAATGGAATAGAATAGAGAGCCCAGAAATAAACCCTCCCATATCAGGCAAGTGATTTTTGTTGAGGGTGCCCAGACTAATCAATGGGAAAATGTCTTTTCAACAAATGTTTTTTCAATAAATACTTTTCCCAAATGCTGGAAAAACTTTAAATTGTCATGGAAAAGGATAAAGTTAGACCCTTTAATATACAAAAATTAACTTAAAATGAGTCAAAGACCTACATGTAAGACCTAAAATTACAAAGATTTTAGCAGAAAACGTACAGCAAAAACTTCATGGCATTGGATTTTTCAACGATTTCTTGGACAGGTCAGCAAAGCAGAAGCAGCCAAAGAAAAAGTACGCAAGTTGAACTTCATTAAAAATTAAAAACTTGTGCATCAAAAGCTAATATCAACAAAGGCAACCCACAGAATGGGAGAAAATATTTTCAAATCAGGTATTTAGGAAGGTATGAACATCCAGAATACACAGTGAATTTCTAAGACTTAACAGTAAAAAGTAAAACCCATTCCTGTGTTGATAGGCACTTGGGTTGATTCTACATCTTGATGATTGGGAATGGAGCTGTAATAAACATTGTAGTGCAAATGTCCTTATGGTAAAATGATTTTTTGTTTTTGGATAGATACCTAATAATGTATCACAAGAATGGAAAGGCAAGTATCCAATATACTCAATAATGACATGAAACCAATAGATAAAATACTATGCTACACACCCACATGAAAGGACAAGGTTAAATTCGGGAGGCGGAGAGAAGGCAAAGGAGAAAGGGAGGAGGAAGAGGAATTGGCCAGTTCTTCCCTAATCTGCATTAAGTCAGGGTATACAGCACAACCCCCTGGTAAAGGGCTCAACTTCAACCTGAAACTTCACCTAAGAAATTCAAACAATGTAACCTAATCATTTATATCCTCATTTCAAACTACTGAAATTTTTTAAAGCTGCACAGAATTCCAACAAAAAAAAGATAGTTTTTTTTTTTTTTTTTAAAACTACAACTCAATGGGCAAAGAACTTGAATATACATTTCCCCATAGATGATAGACAGATTGTCAATAGGCACATGAAAAGATGTTGCTTACCATCAAGGAAATTCCAACAATTAAACACAGTAAGGTACATACTATATCCCCATTAGAATAATTAAAATTAACAAAGCCTACAATATCAAGTGTTGAGGAAGATTTAGAACAATCAGAGTAGTGGGAGTTATAAATGGAAAACAGTTTGGCAGCTTCTGGTAAGGTTTAACATCTCATTACCATTTAACCCACCCATGACATTTCTAAATATTTACCCTAAAAATATAAGTACCTCCATACCAAGACTTCTACATCAATGTTCACTACATCTTTATGTGTAATAGCTAAAAACTGAGAACAGCATTAATGCTCATGAATAAGTGAATAGCTAAGTACATCGTGATAAATTCACACAATGATACACACTCGTCAAATTAAAAAAATTATACCGACACAGGCAACCCTTCAATAAATCTACAAAGAAAAATGCATGTGAAAAATAAGCCAGCACAAAAGAACACATACTAATTCATCTCATTTATAAAACATTCTTGAAAGGGAAAATTTAATCTGTAGTAACTGAAAGGTTGATAGTGGTTTCTAAGGTCAGGACTGGAAAAGATTGATGGCAACACATATGGGGAACTTTTGAGGGCAATGAAGATGCTATTACAACTGGGGTGCTGGGTGTGCAGGTGTGTATGTTTGTAAAAACTCACAAAGTGCACACTGAATGCAAATTATGTGCATGTGTTTATGTATTTATATATATGTACAGATACATGAAGTTGACTATTAAGTCAAACATGGTTCAACCTTCTATGGGGACCCTGTTACATATAAACAGACAAACATAGAGATTCAGTATCTGACATGAGTATATGAAGGTGCCCCACAAGTCACCCTACATTGGGAAAAATGTGAAGTTGCAGCTAAGAGTACTTTTATTTACAAAATAATCATTACAAAATCTTATAAAGAAGTGGCCAACATTTAGAGAATATTTTGTAAATAAAGGCAAATTTAGCTATGATTTCCCATTTTCCCTGTGTACGGCAACTTGTGGAACACCCTGTATATATAAGTCCCTTAAGAAGTCAGGAAGAATCATGTGAACATGACAGAACACAAAAGTAAAATCCAAACCACACAGTTTCTAATTAAGGACTGGCCATAAAGAAATGTAGCTATTTTTAAACTTTCCAAATTTCTCTTTAATATGAAGAACCAATATAACCTAATCATAATATACATTACTAAGTTGAATAAATCTCAGAAAGAGAGTTAATGCCAAAAATATTATTGGAGGAGGAAAATCTAAAATGTTGTTAAAGATAAAAAGCACCAGACTGCAAAGTTTTCTCAACAAGCGACATCTGAGCTACATTAATTCTTGGCATCCAGGAAAAGGCAAGGGTTACTTACAAAGGAGATTATACATGTGATGGAAAGTCTTTCATTTAAGAGAGTGAGTGAAACCTGGAAAATTTCCCTGGCTGCTTCTTTTATAATTGAACTCCACCAATGTCTGGGCTTCGCATCTAACAGAAAATGTAGTCTTCTGTCTTCTCATTCACTTTGGATTGAGCAGGAGACAAGTGCAAATAAACTTGACATAGGCAAGGAGTGCAGTGCCAAGACAATTTTTTAAAAATGCAGAAATTCACCAATGTGGATAGAAATTGACTTTATCTATCTGTTACTAAAACTGAAAATTCTACTGAGGAGTCAACTCTTTAAACTTACTGCTGGGATGAAATGATTCTTCCTACTTTCCATCAAAATTCATATGTTCTTTAGAAAGCAGTTGGTTGCAAGCAAAGAGGATATTTCAAGCAAATCTAACCAGGATGGTTAATACAGTAAATATACAAATAAATACATGCATGTGATTCAAAATTTAAATATATATTCTTTTTAACTCTACGTAACCTGTTTTCAAAGTGACAATGTTCATCATACCTTCCATTAATTTTCAAATCATTTGTTGACTTTTAGAAATTGTTGATGTAACTTTGACAGAGCTGCCATTGACTGAGGGATATCACTGTCTCAGCAACAGTTTCCAATAACTTCCTCAACTGATAATTCTCATTCTGTGACTTATAGTCCCAACCCACTTCCAATAACTTCCCCAACTGGTAATTCTCATTCTGTGACTTATAGTCCCAATAAGTAGAAAATTTCTTTAAACTCATCAATATCATTCACTTATTACAGTTCTGTGAACCTTGGACCAATGTTCTCTGCAGCCCCTGAAGTCACAGCAGGGGGAAAGGAGATGAATGAAAGTGCTCACTGAGAGGCGGCACCTGTGGCTCAAAGGACTATGGTGCCGGCCCCATATACGGGAGGTGGCAGATTCAAACCCAGCCCTAGCCAAAAACTGAAAAATAAATAAATAAAAAATAAAATAAAATAAAATAAAGTGCTCACTGAGAGGAACCCTTCATTAGTAGCTTGGGCTGATAGCAGTAGTATAAGAATTATCTGATCCTGTCCTATACGGACAAGTAAATAAACACTAGTAGTCCACCAATCTTGAGTTCTAGCCTATCTTCTTGGAGACAACCTCACTGATACAAGTGTATCTGTCCCTCACCCAGTCAGCATCAGTGGAGATTAACCTGAAGAACAGAAGCCAGGAAGGGAGATGATGTCTTAAACTCCAGGACCACTTATCTTTTTCCAGAGTAAAACAGGATGGGCCTGCCCTACACAGAGACTTCTTCCAATCTAGGCAGACACAACCTGCAGATGCCAGTTGTTAAATAGGCCACATATGACCTTCCAAAAATAAAGTACTTCTGAAAAAATCTGCAGAGCACAGCTTTGCTGCTTACCTGGCCAAAGACTGAGGTGGCAGAAAGCTCTTTGACGTTTATAACCATCACCATAACAAGGACGACCTTTTATCAATGGGCATTGCAAAGCCTACCATGATTGTCCTGAACTAAGTAATTTCACTACTTATCAGTCACTATTGCCAACAGGTACAGAAGACTGAAAACATTTTAACAAACATCATACTGATCATATGCTAGGGCTGGTGAGGCAGTTTCTAAGATCTAGAATATCTGCTTGCTGTCCGTGCAAATTAAGAATTCTGTTAAGAAAAAGAAAAATGGCAGCTATTAGGTAAGTTCTGCACAATTAAATTTTGCAGATATATTTACAACTATCACTAGTACTCTCATTAGTATTATTGTTATTATTACTACTACTGCTGCTGCTGCTATACTAGGAGTACCAATCAATATCTTTGTTTGAGGAAGTACTTTCTGTCAGGCAATTTATTATATTAAATACACTATTTTACGTAATTCACAGTAATGTTCAAGGGCTTGAAAAGCTAATAAAATTCATATAGTTAGAGGCTTTTCATTTCATTTAAGGCCTACTTGATTTTCCAAAATTCACATCATATTCTTATGATGACCCAGCTGTCTGCACATGGGTAAATTTTTAAAAGAGCCCTCCTTACAGTTCAGTGTTATTACTCCTGCTACCCAATTCCATGAGGAAGGATGCTCCCTGAAGATGGAGGCAACCCCCTGTTACTCTGCCTTTGCACATAATTGTTTTTAAATTATATCAAGATGTGCATAGCCTTTATGAAGGCCTCTAGATAAAAGAATTTTAACAAAGCTATTTGGAGACAGTTGTGGCACAGGAGTTCACTTCTTGGGAGGATAAATTGAAGTAAGTATTTGCAAAAGTTACTTAACCCAAGACTTAGCACGGAGTAAGTGATTAATCAATGGTAGTTGAATGAAAGAATGAATGAGATTCAAAGACTTAGGGAAAAGAATGAATGAGATTCAAAGATATTACTTTAGCCACCTATTCTGGTACCTAGAGAGGCTTATGAATTATATATGCTATTAATCAGCACACAAATAAAAAAAGTACAAACTATTTTTCTGCAAATGTTAAAGATCACGGGCAGGTGAATAGATTGTGAAGTGGGTATATTTAAGTTGGTTTGGGGACCATTGGCCAAAAATCAAGGTTTACTAGATGAATTCCTCCCTTCATCTTCATTTTTCATATCAGTATCAATATTTCCAAAGACTATATACCATGATCTGGATTGGGATGAGTTAAATGAATTTTAAAATCGAAGTATGTCATGTTATTTTAAATAGAGTTAATATTTAGTTAGCATGTGTTCTGGTAAGAAATTTAAAGCACTATCTCATTTAATTATCAAGCTAACCCTAAGGTAGATATTCACTGGAATTTTAGGTAGCCCAATAAGTAATACAAATATCATATCAGAATTATAAGATAGATGGAGCAGACACATGGGGATCAAAGTGTCATTGTTGCCATTGTATCAACCTGGTCAAAGAACAGGACTTTAAATCTGGAACAAGCCAGCCCCACCTGGTCTCAGTAGCACAACACGGAGCTTTTCTTCCAAAGGGTTAGGCCTTTTTAGTGATAAAGCAATAAACACAGCTGAACACAGGCTTTCCTAAGTCAGGAAGATCCATAGGGGAACTTGTGAGGGCTCAGCAGCGCATGCAAACCTTCTTCCTCTTTCCTACTCACCAATCAGAAAGTTCCCAGTCTTAGGTCTGGTCCTCTGGCAAGAGCCTCTGAGGTGAAGATTTTACCTATAGGACATCTACTGGGATATACTCTGAGGAGCAACACCTGTAGGGTTTGAGGGTAGCAGGATCAGTCAGGAAAGAAGTTGAACTGTGATACAATTGCAATAGAGGCTATTGCAGATCCCTTAGGGAGCTATGGAGCAAAAAGCCCTGCACAGTGGTCTTGTGCTGAGGTGAGACATCTGGGCCTTTGTGCCCCTATGCTGACTTGTCATTGCAGTCAAGCTCACCCTGGGAGATGACATAACTTGAGCAAGGCTGCTCCCTTCAGTTGCAGATTATTGTTGTGTGACTTGGTTGTGACCTGTCAACAGTCAACAACTTTGTATTTGATGAGATGAATTTCTTGGTCCTGAAATGGGGACCTGAGCAGAGGTCCCCACATACGCCAATGGTGATTTTTCAGTAAAACTTCCTCCACAAGGAAATTGAAAACCAGGAAAAGGGGGATTCTCAAAGAATAGCAATCACAATTATACCTATTTACACATAAAAAAAAAAGATGAGGAAACACAGCAAGTGATAAAAGTGGAAGTTACAAATAGTTTGAACTTTCTCTGTTCTACCGTCTTTTGTTATAAAATTTGGACACTAAGTAATTACAAAAACATGATGAAAACTCATATTTACTCTGATACATTACAAATAATATCACATGGATGGCAATATTTAGCCTATAATGAAAATAAAAAAGAACAATTTGGCATGGTTTACTTTGACCAGTAGTGACACATATATATTCATATCTATGAATGTATATATGTGTGTGTGTGTGTGTGTGTGTGTGTGTGTGTTCTACAAACTCCTCCTATTTGAATTTCATACCTGACTTAGGCTATGATTCTGGACAGTTATAATAGTTATTAGAAAGTTTTCCCTTTGCACAGCATCAAAATTCACCTTTCTGTCAGTTGTGCACACAGTTTACAAATGTTACATCAGAATGACCCATGGAACTGTTAACAAATACAGATGTCCAGACCTTATATCAGATCTACAGAAAATCCGTCTACTGAAATGGAGACTAGACTCTGTTTTTTTGGTTTGTTTGGGTTTTGGCTGTTTTTATTTATTTGTTTATTTATTTATTTATTTTTAGCTAAATTCTGGTTAAGCATCACTACTCTAGTATGGCACAAATTCAATTTGGATTTGACATCAAATAGATGCTTACTGGTACACACAGTCCGTACAGACTGCCCCTGGTGGTGAACTGGAAGAGGTGCAGATGGATGAAGCATAATCTTACAAGGTAGCAGTGGAATTAGGATGAAAGCAATGATAATGATAAAGATTATGGAGTTGTCTGGCTTTTATAAAGGTTTGAAAGCTTTGAAAAAAATTAAAATAAAATGACAGGCTCAACATAACCAACTATTAATTCAAATCTGATAAATTTATACACAGGGGAGTAATGGTGGCAGAAATGGACCTTGGTGTTTCCAGGATGAAGAAGATAAAGATATGATGGGGGTGTATTTTTATACCAGATAAAACTAGCTGCTGGCATGTACCAGGCTGAGGCCACTTGCTGTAATGAAACATTATGATCTCTCACATACATCTCACATACATCTCAATGAAACATTATGATCTCTCACATGCATCTCACATACATCATACATTCTGGTAGGTTCTCATCGCAGAGCTCATTGATTACACAGAGGCCACGTCCTCTGGGGAAGAAATTCTGCAATCGCTACAAGTATGTACACAAACTAGTCTTCCATTTTTTACCTGAAGGGACATGCAGCAATTTTGTTTATTTCAAGTTAATGTGAGGGTACATACGACTAGTGTGCAATATTTGCATTTGTTAGGTAAAGTCTCACTTGTAGTTGTGTCATGCAACTAAAAGGCATGCCATACACCCTTACATTGTGCCCATTAAGTGGGAGCACACCAATGCCCTCCCCTCCTCCCCTCTTTCCTCTCCCCTTCTTCCCTCTTTCCCCTCCCCCCAGCTTGAATTGAGCTTTTCTCTAATGTGGGTAGGTATTAGATCATCTACTTCATATTAGTACTGAGTATGTTGCCATTCTTGTGATACTTTACTAAGGAGAAGCTGTTTCACCTGCATTCAGGTTGACTTGCAGCTATTTATCAGAGAAACTATATGCTGGGAAGGGGAGTGTACAGACCATTCCATGGCGTATAAATACACAGACTGTTATGGAATCTGAGCTGTTACTAGTATCTGTGAACAGAGATAGAATCGTGGACTTTGGGTAGATCAGTGTTTCCAGAGGCCAACAGACAAATTGAATCCTGGCCCATCTCCTAATCAGTTGATTCAAAAGGTCCATGAACTCACCTATCCAGTCCTGAGTGCATAACTGAGATGGATGTATTTAGTAGTTTGGGGAATTCTCAATGTTTCTTGAACTTATAAGAAACTCTGCAAGTAAGATACTTGTGGTAGCAAGCACCATGAGAAAGCCCCTTAAGTCACACCTTGCAGCCCTGCCAAGATATTCAATAAGATGTAATTTCAATCCTAGGCATAATCACGTATTATTTGAACTCCTACCAAAGACTTATCAAAGAACATGACATTTTATGGCCCATGTATGGTGGCCGTTATGGCAGCTCAATGGGTATAAAAACGGAGAAACTCTATCTGGTCTATGTTAAATCCAATAGCAATGAATTTTTTCAAAAGGGTCTGATATAATCAATCTGAACCACTGGTTTGTCTCTCTGGGAAATGGTGACATATCAGCATTGATCTGATGATGATAGGTTGGCCATATAGAACAATGGTTCTCAACCTTCCTAATGCCTCCTAATGTCACGACCCTTTAATACAGTTCCTCATGTTGTGGTGACCCCCAACCATAAAATTATTTTTGTTGCTACTTCATAACTGTAATTTTGCTACTGTTATGAATCGTAATGTAAATATCTAATATGCAGGATGTATTTTCATTGTTACAAAGGGGTTGCTACCCACAAGTTGAGAACCACAGATCTAGAAGTTGTTATGCCTAGATTAGCCTTGATAAGAAGCCCATATTGGTCTAGTGTCTTCATCCCTGTTACATGTGCCCTGTTTGTGAGACCATTGAGCAAGTACTGAGATAGCTAGGGACACACTCAGCTGACATCCACAGAACAGGTGGTCTTGATTCTTGTTTAGGAAGTTTTTTCTGGATATTTTAACCAGCCACAATGTTGAAGGCTGTATAATGAACTAGATGTAGGGCACAAGTTCAAGAACTATATTGGACATTTCTTTTGCCCAGATCACTTCCTATCAGACTACCTTTTCACTCCATCTGTTGTTTCTGTGGTGCTCAGGGCACTTAGCTCTGGGTAGGCGTAATCTGACCGCATGCTGCCTCAACCATGTCACGTAATTCCTAATTCTATTATCTCCACTACCCCTCTCAACTATTCCAATATGCAAACGTCTGTGAGAAGAAGTTAACACATTATGGGGCATCCCTTGACCAATGGGAATATTAGTACACCCATAAGATACTGGTAGTATATTAATCTGTTTCCGTTGTTCGTAACAGAATGCATAAAACTGGGTAATTAATAAAGAAAAGGAATTTATTGCTTATAGTTATAGATGGTGAAAAGACCAAAGCTGAGGGGCCACATCTGGTGAGAGTTTTCTTGCTGGGGTTACTCTCCCAAGGTGGTACAGGGTACTCCATGGTAATTGGCCTGAGCATGCTCACATTCTGATTTACGTCTCTCTTCATCTTTTATACTTCCTCTCCCAGGTTAAACCATTAATCCATTAATCCATGAATGGATTAATCCATTCAATCCATTCATAAGTGCAGAGCCCTCATGATTCAATCCACTCTTTAAGACCCATCTGTCAATACTGTCACATTGGGGATTAAGTTTCTAACATATGAAATTTGGGTGACACATTCAAATCATAGCAATGGGGGAAGGGAATGTAGAAATAAATACATATCTGCTCATTCTTTTGTCCCTTGAGCAGATAGTTCTGACAACTAATTCTATGCGACTCAAATGTCCCCAAGAAGATCAAGTTTACAGCAAAGACCAGATGGTAAATAAATCCTCACACTGGCCTTGTATCCTATTCCAGCATTTTACTCTACATTTTACCGTACTGCTGTTATTTAGGACCTCTTTGTAAAGCACATAACCGTGGATGGAGGAAACGTTTGGCTCTGCATTTTGAAGAAATCCAAAAGCACACAGCTATTCAGCTACTTGGGAGGTTGAGACAAGATAATCACTTACACCCAAGAGTTTGAGGCTGCTGTGAGTTGTGACGCCACAGCACTCTACTGATGGTGACTTAGTGAGACTCTGTCTCAAAAAATAAATAAAAATAAAAAAGAGGGAGTCAATCACGATAAAAAATGACAACAGTGTGTAAAAACGAGAGAAAACTACTAAAACTTCAAATTCTGCCATGTGAATAAATTTCATTTGTGTTCCTACCAAAAAAAAAAAAAAAATACTCTTCTATGTCCAAATACTGGGGAAAACAATGAGAATATTGCTTTTGACATAGGTTCCATGATATAACTTAAAAATACGGAGTTACCCTTTAACACCTATTCCTGTTTGTGTTCACTAACCCTGTCCACCAATCCTACCCTTGTAACAGAGCTCATGTGCACGTCCTTTACATTTTCTTAGTCCCATATCCTCATCTGAAGCTCTCGGTATTTCAAACCTGTTCTTACTTTAATGCCCTAGGCCACTATTCTAATATTTCTAAAATGTGATTCTTCTTAGTTTGCTGATCCAGAGCTTCAGTGGTCTTTTTCACTTCAGAATAAACAATTATTCATACTAACAGTATTTATTAATCACATACTAAATGTCAGACACTCTAGCCAGAGACTAGAAATGAAATGCTGAGTAAAGCAGGTGCCACCCTTCTCACCTACAGCCCGATGTACTTAAATTGTTCTTCAGGGTGGCGCCTGTGGCTCAGTGAGTAGGGTGCCGGCCCCATATACCAAGGGTGGAGGGTTCAAACCCAGCCCCGGCCGAACTGCAACCAAAAAATAGCCAGGCATTGTGGTGGGCGCCTGTAGTCTCAGCTGCTCAGGAGGCTGAGGCAGGAGAATCGTGGCAGCCCACGGCTGGAGGTTGCCGTGAGTCCTGTGACATCATGGCACTCTACTGAGGGCGGTAAAGTGAGACTCTGTCTCTACAAAAAAAAAAAAAAAATTTCTGCAGTTTCAGGAAACATGATCTTCAAATTTCTGTTTTAACTGTTTCAGCTGCGAACTTCTTTCCGTCTTCCCATGGCTTATCTTAAGGCTGTTCTTTATTCCTAAGATCTTCCTGCTCTACAAAGACTCTGACCTGATCTATCTCTCTTCAAGTGCTTTTTCTGAATTTTTATTGTACTCTCTGTCCTTAGCACTTATCTGACCCTCACTATGTGCACATGACAAAGACTGATGCCTTACACTGAAGCACTTGCTATATGTACTCTTAAAACTTATACCAGGCTGTGTTATTATTTTTCTCTAATTTATAAATTAAATATTCAGTAATCTTAGACAAACCTTCATGTTACATTTGTCTAGATCAGGGGTCCTCAAACTATGGCCCGCGGGCCACATGAGGCGGTGAGTGTATTTGTTCCCATTTTGTTTTTTTACTTCAAAATAAGGTATGTGTAGTGTGCATAGGAATTTGTTAATAGTTTTTTTTGGTTTTTTTTTTTTAAACTATAGTCCAGCCCTCCAATGGTCTGAGGGACAGTGAATTGGCCCCCTGTTTAAAAAGTTTGAGGACGCCTGGTCTAGATCAATGGTCTCTCTCATAAAATTAAAGCTTCTTCTCGCCTCCTGCTGGGCATGGTGGACTCTTCCTTATTCACTCATCTTATTCCTCTGCTCCTCCCTTTTAACCACAAGGATTGCTCAGGGTTCTCCATAAGTAGAATAAGGAAAAGAAGGAGTTTGGGTCAAGAAAGGTCTTGCTTGATTGATGTGGTTATCAGCAATGTCAGGGCCCTCAGTGATGAGTGAGTGCGAGTTTGTTTATAGCTAATTAGAAACTTTTCTTAGAAATTTCTGATTGCTGCCTCCTGAATATCTTCTTCTATTGCCCCAATCTTCAAATGGTCTACCCTTTTGTGGGGCTTCCTGGTCCCTCCATGGGGTCTTGTGATGGGAGGCAAGCCTTTGAGAAGCCCCTCCTCCTCCTTCCTTTTGGGGTCTACCTATGCACACACTCATTTCTCACCACAATCTGGAGTGTAGATCTCTTTCTCTACTGCCTCAGACCACTTCAGGCAGAAACCACATGGCAGGTTTTACATCATAAAAATCTCAGAGGACAAAAGCCAAGCTGTCTGGATTATTCTCTTAAAGAATTTTAGACCTGGTTTCAAGGTTGGGAAGGCCTTTCCCTCTGTGCTTCTCAGCGTGCTGCAGGGCGCTCGTGGGCCTTTCTCCAATCAGTCATGCTCACTTAGATTTCTATGAGTCTTTTATGTAGCCTAGACCTTACCGGTCTAGAAGGAATATTTTTTGCCATTCCCGGTACATTACACATCATATCCTACATTGATACTCAAGCACTTCAAGGTAGATCTGGAAGTTTAATTATAGTCTCCTCGTCCCTCGGAATTCAGCTCTAAAATTCCCAGTTAAGACCATTTTAGCATCTTCTTATTCATGCATAAACACACACAGTTTTTAAAATAATGGATGCTCTGCATACGGTTCAACCAACTTGCTCTTTCCACTTAATGTGTCGTGGAAGTCTTTCCATATTTCACAATATTTTGGTCAATAATTTTAGGTATAATGTATTAATAGGTTAGAACACTAACATACGTATGCCTCTCTGACCCATAAATGAGAGTAGTCATTGGGAAAATTTTGCAGACTTCAAGAGGACTTTCATTTTTTCTCGTGAGTATAATAAATGTCATTGGTGAGATTAAAAGCTCAGCTATCAATTTGAATGTCAAGATTATCATATGAATAATAAGGGAAAAAAGTTGTAGATGGTTGAATCTAAGACAATGAAGTTTCTAGGTCATAATGATTCACTTTGCACAGAAAATCTGGACCGATGAGCTATGCAGTAGATTAAAATAATACCAAGATTTTGCACTCTAAATTACAAAAAAAAAAAAAAAAAAATGGAATGAATAGTTAACATTAATTTCTTGTTTACTACATGCAAGACGTTGTGCTAAGTGTTTTGCATATATTATATTTATCTCTTACACCTGTCATATTTCTAGATCTCATTGAAACATCATGCTCCAAGGATGTTATCCCTTATGCCCTACCAGGTCAGGAAAAAAAAGTATGACAGCACAGGGCAAGCAACAACAAAAAGATTTGCCTTGGGGTCAATACTTTTTTGAGTGCCATGGCTTCTGTAAGCGTGCTCTATCAGGAGGCCCCTATTACTCCTTGGGGGATGCTATGTCTGAACTTTGTCCAAGGATGCTCTCTAAAAGGGCAAGCCAGTGTAATAATTCTCTTACAGAGAGAAAGAACCCCAATCTGGGTAAGTGAGCCTTCAATGACTTCAGTGCTATTGGGTCAGTGGACCAGACTTGCCCCCAACTCAGTACTTCTAGTGGAAGCCCCAGCTCTGCTGCCTTTGAGGGTCCTTTTCCTTATATGTTAGTCACTCAACCCAGTTGCCCCTTCTTGTGCAAGCTAGGATAGCAAATGGTATTACTTGGATCTGTTATATATCCCATGGTTAATCCTTCCCTAAAACTCAGTTACGTCAAATGAAGCACACCATAAAAGAAGATGCCTTAGAGATCCCCTTATGATTTAGGCTGGAATAGCACAGCACCATGTGGCAAGTAGACATGTCGTAAAACAGCAGAGGCTGAAGCCCATGGGTCAGCCACATCTTCCCAGGCAGCACTCACGATGAATCTGGTCGCAGAGCCATGAACAGTTCAGAGATAGGTTCCTCCCTCAAACCCTGGCTCATCCGGCTTGCTGTGCAACCTGTCTCATTTATAGCCATGGGATTTTAATTTATAGACTGAGTGATGACACGAAGAGGTCAATACCATTGAAAGTATATTACTTACATTGTAAGAGAAGGGGAGATACCACATCACGAAGGGTTACCTAGTGAAGCACCAGGCTTGGTTAGTAGACAGAAGAAATGAAGGGACAGCATAACCCACAGTCTCTGTTACTACAGTGGCTGAAAACTGTCAGGTGGGGATGTCCCCTACTGGGCAGGAAGCCAAAGACAAATTTTGGATTTTGTGCTTAGGGGGAGTATAACATTTGTAACATGAATTTTGCATGTGAACAGCAAAAGGAGATATAAACAGCTTTGACCATGAGTGTGGCCCTATAATTGATGGATATGAAATTATCAATTACAATACTATGAACATTATTCAGGTGATGGTTACACTAAAGCCCAGACCCTACCACTATGCAATATACTCATGTAACAAAGCTGCCCTTGTATCCCTAAAATTCATGTAAATTTTTTAAAATACAGTTATATAATAGACTCCATAAAAGTTGGTTCTAACAGAGAATAGCCAAGAAATTTAAATATTACATATTAATAATCTAATAGGACAAGAGCCCGAAGAGTAGGGAAATTCCAGGGTTGGTGCAGTGGCTCTGCATCACCCCCGTGGCCCAAGGTCTCCCTGTGTTACTACTCTGTCATTCTCGAGCCTCAGTATGTTGGTTTCTTCCCTTTTCAAATTCATAAAATTATGGCCACATCTCTAGGGTTCATATCCTTGTAAGTTTTGCCTCATAGACTTTTATTCATTGGACAACTTTGTTGCCTGAAATATAGAGGGCTCCAAAAAGTACATATGCATTTTAAGATAGAAAAATCTGTATAAAAATTATAATACTCAATACATACGAATAACATTTGTTATCTTATATGTCTGTGTCTCTTATAATTGCAGAAGTCAAACATGACTTGAATATTACAGTTTTAATACAGTTTTTTCTTTTCTTAAAATGTGAAGACATTTTTTGGCACCCCCTGTACTACATATAAAAAAATCAGATTTTCATAACAAGGGAAAGAGTATAAATGGTTGCTAGATAAGCATCAATGGCAATGCTATGACTGATGCATCTGGATTCTACCACTATAGCCAGGTAGTTTTCATAGTCCAGGAGTCTAGAAGATCTTGTCTTTGTAGATAAGGAATAAAGACTCTGAAAATGATTGTGCCTTTTGTACAGTTATAATGATTAAGGCCACAGAGATCTATTTAAAACAGAATCACAATTACTACCCTAAAATGGAACAGAACGTGTGAAATTAAAACTCTAGTAATATCCAGATATGTTTATTTGGGTTTTTTTTCCCCTGTTGGATCAATATGACAATAGATTTATTTAACTGGGTTAATTCTCTGAAAGAAACAACTGGTAAATTTGCTATGAAAAAAAATAAAGAATTTTTTAGATTAATGCTTTCAGTTTTGACTAATTCTTATGATATCAAATAGAGGTGATTCTAAGTACCAAAAGGATGCCATAAGAAAGTTAAATCACTATAGTGTGTTTTTATAATTAACTTGGAAACCAACTATAAGTTTTATTTGGACTTAGTCATTTTTCCCCTGCCATGTAAGATTTTGTTTATTTAATAGTTATCTTTCCACAAAAGCCCCAAACAGCAATTTGTATAATTTAAATATTTATATTCCATCTAGAAAGATTAGCTTTTCAGTAGGAATGATTCCCTTACTGTCAGGATTGTATGGGGTATATTAAAGAAGAATGCAGATTTACAGGAACACCAGCAACTCTTTCTCTCAATCTTGCATAGAAAAGAAAGTCAGATTTAGCTAGATAAAGTGAATTTTAAATCAACTTCAAGGAAACAAAACAGTCACTCAGCTCCACAGAAGGGAGAGATATCTTCCCCCTCAAAAAGTCTACATTTAAATGTAAAACCACATAGCACTTCAACTCCTGAGAGCTGTTCAAAAAATGCTTTGTGTTGTTAGGAAAATGTGAGCCCTATACTATGTTAAAACAGTTCATATGCCAAAATTTGCAAAAAAGAATAGTTAAAAACTCAGTTTTAATTTCTATCCATTGTTTTAATATGGTTGCTTTGCTGTGGGTCAAATATTTCAAAGGCTATTATTTAATTGGTATACAGTGCTGTATGTTCTTTATGCAAACTGACAACAAATGACCAGTATAGGAAAATTAAAAACTATGATTTTAAGAATAATGAAAAGGAGTGTGCTCGTTTTACATGGTGATGGGTTTGTATCACATAGTTAGAGGGTATCAGAGTCCAGTTACAAAAACAGAAACCGTACGAAGCATTTTTAAAAAAGAACTTAAAGTAGGAAATTGATTAAACAGTTGTTAGAAAGCTTAACATATAAAAACACAAAGTTAATAACTTGAAAACAATTACCGTATATACTCAAGTATAAGCCGAATTTTTTCCGGCACAAAATTTGTGCCGAGTTCGGGTTTTTCGGTACAAATTTTGTGCCGGAAAAAACTCGGCTTATACTCTAGTATACACGGTACCACTGCCTTGGATTAAGGGAGAAAGTGGAATGTTTGGGGTTATCAGCATCTAGTACTTCAAAGAAAGAGCCCCACAAACTTGAGGCTCAGATCTGGGAGGAGGGGATACAGCCCCTCTGTGTGGTGCCTCTGGAGCTCAAAAGGGGCTCCTGGCACTAGAGATTCTCTTTCCCTTTCCTTTCCTTCTAACTTTCACCTTTCTGCCCCCTACCCTTTCTTTCTTCCTCACCTAAGGTATTGTCATATCCATTAAATTCAGTAATATATACTGAACAAAAGTAATACCAATTTAATATCTTTAGGTTATTACACACATTTTTAAGTAAAGCTGATTTAATTCATTAAAATTTTTACTTTGAGACATCCAGTATGGAATCCGTCTCAAGGATTTATCCTACACCAGTCTCCATCATAAGCTGAGCTTCTGTTCTTTTCTCTGCCAGTTTATACTTTCTCTCTCTCACACACACAACCCATCAACTGTGTTCCTCCTCTCAGTAAATATTAATTCCATCATTCCCATTGCTCAAACCAAGAAACTTGGAGCTGCTTTTGACACCTCTTTTTCTTTCATATTCTACATCATATCATTCTGGATATCCTACTGCCTCCAACTTCAAAATATATCCAGAATCAAGACGATTCTTATCTCTTCCATTGACATCCAAGTCACCGTCACTTTTCCCTGTATTGTTGTGGTAGTCACATAGTTTCCTTACTTTTGTCTTTGCCCATTACAATACAGCGATCCCTTTAAAATCTTGAACATACTATTTTCCATAGAGGTAGTGGCAGGTTTCAGGCCATCCAACAGTGTAGGAGCGTTCCTTTCTCGCTACAGCCATGCCAGCATCTATTGCTTTGGAACTTTTTGCTAAAAGCCTTCATTGAGGTTAGGTGATGTCTCAATGTGGTTTAGATGGAACTCACTGAACAGCACTCATGGGCACAGATGGAAGTGAAGCTCACTGGAAATTAACCACGTGGGAGGGAGGAGGAGATAGGTGAAATCATACCTAATGGTTACAATGCACAGTCTCTGGGTGATGGGTGCACTTAATAACTCTCTCAACAGTTTCACATGGAGAAAACAATCCATGTAACCAAAACATTTGCACCCCTATAATATTGTGAAAATTAAAAAACAAAAATAAAAATAAAATAAAATAAAATGCAGAACCGATGGCATCTCTCCTATGCTCAAAACCTGTCATGGGCTTTTCTTTCACTGTGAAAGGCAGATTCTATGATGCCTGTAGCCCTGAGCTGTCTGGCTCCTCTCGGCCTATTTTTTCTCATTCCCTTTGTTCCAGCCACATTGGAATTCTTTTTGTTATTTTCAAGTGTATCTGGCATACTTCCACCCTTGCCTATGGGACTTCACATTTGTTCCCTTTTTCTGGAAGAATCCTCTCCTAAATATCTGCTGGCCTCACTCTTGGGTTCTCTTCAGTGTTTGTTCAAATGTTACCTCCTCACTGAGACCTTGCCGGGTCACACTATTAAAAGTGCTTTCCTGTAGTCAAATGCCCTACCACTGAGCTATTGCCTAACAAATTCAATCAGTGCAACCTGGTTTCTTGTACCCTCAATTAATCCCCAATAATTAAAAAAATAAAAAAATAAAAAGTGCTCTGCTGATGCTTACAATCTCTCCTAACCTCCCCAGAAGCACTCATCACTGATGACAAAGCTATACATGCTACATTTTAATTATATTTATTTTCTGGCTCCACTTACTAAAATGTAAACTCAATGACAGTAGGAATTTTTTTTTTTTTTGATGCTAGGGCCGAGTTTGAACCCACCACCTCCTGTATATGGGGCGGGCACCCTACTCTTTTGAGACATAGGTGCCGCCCAATGGTAGGAATTTTTAACAGAGTTATTTTTTCTTCCAATGCTGTGAAAATTTTCTGAAGAATTTCTGGTACATGATTAGTATAAAGTCGATAATTATTGAATTAATCAGTGAGTGATTAAGAAGATGGAAACCAGCATTTGCATAGTGCTATTTTTATATCAAAAGGTACATCATATTATTTTTATACAACCTTTACATTATATCTTTACCTTTTGTCCAAACTTCATCGGTTTTTGTTGTTGTTTTATAAGATCAATGTTAGTTCCAATGTACCCTCCATGTTTACCTGTTAAAAGCTTTTACGCAGTCCAAGTGTGGTAGCCCAGTCCTGTAATCTTAGCACTCTGGGAGGTGAGGAGTGCTAGACCAGCCTGAGCAAGAGTAAAACCCTGTCTTTACTAAAAATAGAAAAAAAAAAAAAAAAAAAAAAACTAGCCAGGCATGTTGGCAAATTCCTGTAGTTCCAGTTTCTTGGGAGGCTGAGGCAAGAGGAGCCCAGAAGTTTGAGGTTGCTGAAGATGTTGTATGAAGATGCCCCAAGACTCTACCCAGGGCCTCAGGGCAAGAGAGTAAGACTTGGTCTGAAAAGAGGAGAGGAGAGGAGAGGAGAGGAGAGGAGAGGAGAGGAGAGGAGAGGAGAGGAGAGGAGACGAGACTTTTCTGCATGTATATATTTTTTTTACTCAATGGTCATTTATCTCATATCTTTCTTCTGGGGTCAGTTTCCTTCTTTTCAAAGTGTACGTAGTCAGACAATTAAGTTTGCAAACTCATCCAGAAAAAATGCTGCATATCTCATTGCTGAACATCACTGTGGTCAACCAGATGGCCACAGGGAGTATTTCAAGGGTTACTGAGATGATATTTAGCAATTAGCACTTTTTCTAGGATAAGTTCACAAACTTAATTGTCTGAACTTGAATTTTTTTATCATTCTTCTAGTCCTGTCTATTAATTCTAAAAATATATTTTTTTACCCAGATCCTTCACTCATGGTTTAGCTGGCAATAAAATTAGAAGTTACATATATTCTTTTAGAACTTTGAAAATTTAATTTCACTGTGTACTGGCTTTTTTCACTGCTTTAATTGTTTGATTGAGAAATTCTTTAACATTCTAATTGTCATTCCCTCAGTTTGCTTTTGAAATTTTCTCTTTGTGTGTCATTGTAACAGGTGAAGTTGAGGAGTCACAAGAAAATTAATAGTCTATCTCTTTGCATGTTTTTTCTCTCCTGTTCTCTATTTTCTTCTTCTGGAACTCCTATAAAATACTGTATATATTCTATCTTCTCAGCCTCTATTTTCTATATTTTTGAACACATATTTTAGATTTTTTTAATCTATTTATGTCACTACCCTGAAGTTAAGGTAGTTTTTCAGGTCTATTTAACCTGTCCTAAGCTGTGTCTCATTTGCTGTGTAATCCATCCTTGGCATTTTTAATTTATTAATAAATCACTATATTTTTTATAATTTCTATTATATATTTTCATATGTGACTTGCTTTTTAAATACTACCTCTTCCTTATCTCATGTTTTGTATTCTCCCTTTCATTTTTTTAAATTACTTTTAAACATGAGTGAATTGTAATGAGAGTCAGTTGATTTTATTATGTGAAATTGTTGGAGATCCAATTAGTTATTACTTCATCTCATTTAGATACAATCATATATTATGTAAAGTGGGTGTGATAATCCTCCTTCACAGATTTTTCAGTGTGTTCAATGAAATACTTATTGTCATATAATAGAAAATAAATATTGGCTTCCCTCTCCCTAGAAACCGAAAAATAGAGATCATATGCGTACTACAGAAGGGAGGGAGAAAGTATGTATGAATAGAATCTTTTCCTCCTCTAAAAATAACAGATTATATTTTGGTTTGCATGTAAGTACATTTTACTTCTTAAACCTCATTCAAACAGGTTCTCTTTGGTCTCCTGTTTTAGTGGTTTAAGTAGACGTGACAAATTAATTTTAATGAATTCTATATACTTTCAGCCAAATAACTAAAATTACAATACTTGAAAAAAGCTAGCTACACAAAACTGAAACATTTTATTTTAAGAATCTCAAATTTTATAGTGGGAAAGAGCAGTTTTGCTTTGGTTTTTTTTTTTTTTTATGTGCTTCATTTTAGAAGTCTGCTAAGCTTAGAAGATGACATTGAAATTGTCCCATAATAGGATTTCATTTATAATACATCACAGTTTATAGGACAGTTGATTATATTAATTGCTGTGCTTTCTAAAAAATCTGGAAAAGTAATACATGCTGTTAATTAAATAACAGAATACACAGTTACATAGGTATGAATTATCAGACAATGTACCACACAGCTATAGATACTTCACATATTATGACACAGGCTCTATAGCAATTCTGAAATTGCCCATTTTTCACTAAAATTATTTCTGAAATATCTAAAGCCCCATTCAGAAATAGCCCAGGAATCAAGTAGAGTTAATTCCTTTACCATGTTTCCAAATGTTCAGCAAAATAATAGATGGCGTAGTCTCCATTTTAGCTTCATCGCCTGGAGTATTACATTTTATATTTAATTCAAACACAATCCTCAGTGTCATCAATCTTCAACATCAAAAATGCAAACGTGAAAAATGAAACACTTATGTTACCGACGTGAAATCATCTTGCTGACTGAATTTAATTGCTATCTGCTCTACATTTGCAAGACTAAGCCTAAAAGATTCCAGGGTATTTCTGTCTATTCAAAGAGGAACAGGAAGAAAGAGAAGCTAACAATGTTAAAACCTAAAAGTGGGTATCTTACCTACCATGAACTAGGTCAGAGACCTTCTAATCAAATAGGGTAGAACAAGGAAGGCCCTCATCTATATTAGCTGCTCTTACCTAAAATCTTCCTTCATGCTCAGGTAAGGGATTGTGTGAGAAGCAGCATATTATGACTCAAGTGTCACAGATGTTCTTAAGTTTTTTGTTTGTTTGTTTTTGTTTTTTAATAGATGGCTCTTCTTTTTCTAAAACAATTTTCACCAGTCATAGTTATTTGAGAATAGGTCCGTGGAACTCCTCCTTCCCTTGTTCCAGAGGTGCAATTCCCATACCCATCTTTTGCTATTTTCTTCATGTGTGTCTTGATCAATCCCATACATTTCCAACAGACACAGATGACCGACCCCCTTTATCACATTATTAAATCACACTCACAACTGACTTCCCAGGTTCTCCACTCTTCTGGATATGGCTGCTTTTACAAGAGCCTAGAATTTCTTGGAGCATAAATGCTAATTAGAGCAGTTCAAGACTTCACTCTGACAAGGCATTTTCTTTATTTTTTTTTTTTTAATAAAACAGCATTATATAAATGAGTACTGATAAAATATCCTGCAGAGTGACAATCTTTAACTACAACCCACAACTGTCTAAACCTAACAGGCGTAGACTTTGACATACACGAGTGGCAATCTTTGTCATGCAGAGAAATAGAGATTAGCCTGATAACAACAGCCATATGCTCTAAAGAAGGCATTTCACTCCTTCTCCCAGATTTAACAACAATGTGTCAATTTATCAAGGTGGAATTTTATAAATGCTGAGGGGTTTTTTTGTTGCTGCTGTTGTTTTGTTTTATAGAGGTGGAGTGTGTTTCCTTGGAGCATCTTTTCCTAGACTGTCTTTCTCTGACTGGTTGCTTCTTGATGAACCAAGGAAGTTTAAAAATAGAATGTTACACCCTCCGCTTGCTGCAAATATAACAGACCTTGTTATTTCTATTGGTGAAGAGTACGTACACTAATTTCTGAATCCAATCTAAAGAGCTAAAAATAACTCAAAGTGTATTTCTGCTAAGATAAGCAATTACAATTGGCACAAGAAGAAAGGCAACTATTGCAGACAATGTATTAACTAACAACTCTGCAAGAAAATACATTCTCACATATGAGAGCTCATACTACCATTTTCTCCCCATGACAAGATAGCATTCTCAAACATGTTTATTCTAGAAGTATTGATAGTCTCTGTACCATTTCATCATTCAAGGCCTGCAGAAATTTAGATTTTGCATGAAGAAGTCAGAATGTTAACCAATATAAAGTGGTTTTTCTAGGAAAAAAAAGAAAAAATTTTTCTAAGTCAGCTTAGCCTAACCATAGATAGCACAACAGTGCTCTTAGAGTGCCAGATACCTTGATAAATAACAAACTAGAATTGTCCGGGAGGCAGGAGGATGTCTCAAATACTTTATAATATTCTAATAGGTGTTTCTCTATTTTACATTATACTCTCAGAAATTGCAAGGATCTCTAGGTATGATATTCCAGCTGCAAACAGTCTATATAATCTATATCAACAAAGAATCTTCATACATGCTGATAGAAAAAAGGTTATTTTCATAGTTAAAATTTTACAAATGGAATGGGAAATCTAAGCTCTCCAAAGGATGTTTGAAGAGGATAAGAGAACTTTCATGTATTTTATAAAATAAAAGATCTTTTCCTGGGCCAATGTTGTTAAGAGATTGTCCCACACTTTCTTCCAGAATTTTTATCATTTCCTGACTTAAATTTAAATATTTTATCCAGCACGAGTCAATTTCTATTAAGTGATGAGAGGTATGGGTTCAATTTTGGTCTTTTATGTGTGAATAACCAGTTCTTTCCCAGAACCCTTTATACTTTGGTTTGGTTTATCAAAGAACAGATGGTGATACATGGCTGGGTTCATCTCTAGGTTCTATATTCTATTCCATAGATCTATATCTCTATTTTTCTGCCAGTGTCATGCTGTTTTGTTTTTTTTTTTAATATCACTATAGATTTGTAGTATAACCTGACGTCTGATAATGTGATGCCTCCGGATTTGTTCTTATTTCTTAGAATTGCATGGACTCTTTGAGGTTGTTTTTTGGTTCTATATGAAACAAAGTACTATTTTTTCAAGTTCTTCAATGTATGACATTGGTACTTTGATATGGTTTACATTAAATCTGCAGCTACACCAAAAATAAATAAATGGGACATGATCCAACCCCAAAGCTTCTACATAGCTAAGGGTACAACAGCTAAAGCATATAGACAGCCTTCAGAATGGGAGAAGATATTTTCATGCTACAAATCTCACAAAGGGATGATAAAACTAAAATCTACAGAGAACTCAAACTAATCAATAGGAAAAGAGCAAACAATCCATTCATAAGTGGGGCAGGAGACATGAACAGAAACTTCTCTTCTGAAAACATATAAATGGCCAATAAAAACATGAAAAAATGCTCATCATCCCTAATTCTCAGAGAAACACAAATCAAAAGTACTGTGAGATATTACCTAACCCCAATGATAGAAGCCCACATCACAAAGTCCCAAAGCTGCAGATGCTGGCCTAGATATGGAGAGAAGGGAACACTTTTGCACTGTTGATAGGATTGCAAACTAGTACAGCCTCTATGGAAAGAAGTACGGAGAATCCCCAAAGTACTAAAATTAAACCTTCTATTTGATCCCACAATCCTATTGCTAGGCATCTATGCAAAAGAAAAAAAAAATTATTTTACTATAAGGATATTTGCACTAGAATGTTCATTGCAGCCCAATTCATAATCCCCAAGATGTAGAATCAACCCAAGTGAATGGATTTAGAATCTATGGTATATGTACACCATGGAATACTATTCAGCCATAAAAAGATGGAGATTTTACATGTTTAGTACTTACCTGGATGGAGATGAAGAATATTCTTCTTGGTAAAATTATCACAAGTCTGGAAAAGTACCCAAGGCATGCAATACTAATATGAAAGTAGTAAAGAACTACACCCCCACAAGAGAGAAAACAATTTTAAATTCAAGTGGGCGAGGGAGAGGAGGAGAAAGGAAAGGGGACGGAAGGTGGGGGATTGGCAGCTCTCCCTAATGGGCACAATGTAAAGGTGTAAAGCACACTCCCTGGGTGAAGGGCTCGACTACAACTTGAACTTACCTAACAAATGAAAACAATGTAGCTTAATCATTTGTACACTCCTATTAATCTGAAATTTAAAAAAAAAAAAAGAAAAATTTTGAAAAAGAAAACATTTATTTGAGTTTCTTATTTAAATTGATGGGCAATTCTTTGGGATAGTTCAAATCCATACTACTTTTTCAGCAGGAGCTTTGAAAAAGTCTCGATAATTCTCTCTCTGTATCTTCATGTGGAAGGACTTGAAAATGCAAAAACACAGTATTTAACAGTAAATCCCTTTCTCCATTTTTTGGTTGCTGTTCATTTGTTATATAAGGGCAATGGTTGAATTTCTTTAGTCAACAATATAAATCTTGGCTCTTATTATCAGACACAAAACTGTACCAAAAGCCCAAACATAGGAGTTTGGCTTTTGGATGTTTCCTTTACAGCTAGTGGAAAAAAAAAAAAAAAAAAAAAAAAAAATTGTATTACGACAGCCTCTGACTTTTTAGAGAACTGAGGAATAAAAGGGCTCATTCAGACTATCTTCATAAAAACTTCCTTCAAAAAAGTATGTGAAAGAAATTTTCTAAGCATCAACTAAAGACATTAGCAACTAATTTTATTAAAGGGAATAAATCTAGGCCTAGACTGAGAGATGAGTCATCCAGGGCCAACTTTTGCCAAAATATTGAGGTGGGTATCTTTTTCTTCTTCCTTTCCATTTTTTTCTTCTTTTAATAGGAATGCAGTAAAAGACCACTGGCACTTGTTATGAACTGTGTCCCTCCAAAATTCATGTGTTGAAGCCTCCACCCCCTGCATGATGGTATTTAGAGATTACTTATCTCCACATCATGAGAGTGGAGACCCTATGGATGGTCTTTTATAAGACACAAGAGAGGTCTCCTTATTTCTCTCTCCATCATGTGAAGAAAAAGCAAGAAGAAGGTCCCCCAGCAGGAAGAAGGCTCTTACCAGGACCCAAATCAGCAGGTGCCTTGATCTTAGACTTCCCAGACTTTCTCCAAAACTGAGAGAAATAAATGTCTATTATTTAAGCCCTCCAGTTTATGCTATTTTGTTGCACAAACTAATACAACCTTGGACCCAGAAATATTTTAATTCTAACTCCAGCTGAGCTTTTTAGTACATACATTATCTTGAGCAAGTAACTTCACTTCTCTGAACCTTAATTTCCTTATTGTTGAAATGAGACAACGTGTTTTAATGTTGAAATCAGAGCTCACATGCAAACTACTTAACAAAGTACTTGTTGCATAGTAGTTGACCTGAACATACTAGTTTTCTTCCCTTGGCTGGCATTTTCAACTTTCTCTTGGTACACTTCTTCTTTTGTGTTCCTTCTATCTTATTCAGGAGACAGTATCATCAATTGGTGATGAAATCACAAGTATTAGTAGAATTATGTGTTGTGTGTTCCAAATGATGTATTTACTTCGTTGCAAATGATATATTTACTTTTGAGTGATGGACGCAATGATGGACATTTAAAAAAAATAGGTCAGTGTTGGATTCCCATGTTCATAGTAGCATTATTCACAATATCCAAGTTAGGGAGTCAATTTAACTGTCCATCGATGGATTGAAAGATAAACAAAATGTGATAAATATATATAGTATAATATATATATAATATACTAGTTTTCTTCCCTTGGCTGGCATTTTCAACTTCCTCTTGGTACCCCTCTACTCAGCAGAAGACCTTACTTCTTTTATTTGCGTTCCTTTTATCTTATTCAGGAGACAGTATCATCAATTGGTGATGAAATCACAGTATTAGTAGATATATAGTAGTGCACTATACTAAATAAAATGTTATAGTTTTATATATATTTATAAATAAATGTTTATATTTTGATAAAATGTTATATATTTTAATATATTTATAAATATATGTAACATTTTATGTAGTATAGTATATAATCTATATAGTGTGTATGTGTATATATATGTGTGTGTGTATATATATATATAATTATGCGTGTACTTCTATAAGGAAACTCTATGACACCTTAAAAAAAAAAAAAGAGGAAATTTTGTCATTCTCCACAACATGGATAAACCTGGAAAACATTATATTAAATTATTTAAGCTGGGAAAAATAAGACAAATATCTCATGAACTTACTCATCTGTAGAACGTAAAAAAGTTGAACTCCCAGAAACAGAGAGCAAAATGGTAGTAACCAGAGGCTGGAGGGTGAGAGATTTAGGAAGATGTTGGTTAAAGGACACAAACTTCTAGTTAGATAGGAGGGATAAGAGAGATACTACACATCACGGTGACTATAGTTAATAACAACATAGTGTATATTTTTAAAATTGCTGAGAGATTTTAAGTATTCTCACAGAAAAATGAGAAGTGTGTGAGAGAATATAAATGTTATATAGCTCAATTTTAGCCACTTCATAATGTGTAAATATATCAAAACATCATGCTTCTCATCATAGATACATGATGAAATACAACTTTTATTTGTAACAAAAAAATTTAATTGTTCAGTGCTAAAATACTTTTGGAATACTGGGACTTTTGAGGATCTCATAGTTATTACTTCAAGTGGATCATGGCTCCATTGCAAATATACCAAGGAAAGTCATAGAGTCCAAAATGTACAGACAAAAATCATTTAGATTACTCACATTTATAAGTTAGATATAAAAATGAACAAACTGGGCAGATATCTAGTAATGCGATTGTGAGATCAAATGGAAGGTTTACTTTTAGTTGTTTAAGATTTATCCATACTTCCTTTCATAAAGTTATTAGTTTACAGTCTTATCAACAATATAGAAGTGTTCCCGTCTCTCCAAATCCACACCAGCATCTACAGATCTTGGACTCTGAGATGTGAGCTAATCCCCCTGGGGCTAGGTGATATCTCAGAGTGGTTTTGGTTTTCATTCCTCTGATGATTAGAGACAATGAGCATTTTTTCAGGTGACTGTTGGGCATTCGTCACTGTCTCCACTGCTATTCAACATAATAATGTAAGTCTTAGCCATCACAGTCAGGCAAGAGAAGGCAATCAAGGGTATCCAAATAGGGTCAGAGGAGATGAAACTCTCACTCTTCACAGATGATATGATTGTATATCTGGAAAACACCAGGGATTCTTCTATAAAAATTCTTAGAAGTGATCAAGGAATACAGCAGTGTCTCAGGTTACAAAATCAACACTCATAAATCGATAGCCTTTATATATACCAACAACAGTCAAGCTGAAAAAATAGACAAGGATTCTATTCCATTCACAGTAGTGCTAAAGAAGATGAAATATCTGGAAATTTACCTAACAAAGGACATGAAAGATCTCTATAAGGAAAACTATGAAACTCTGAGAAAAGAAATACCTGAAGATGTTAACAAATGGAAAAACATACCATGCTCATGGCTGGGAAGAATTAACATTGTTAAAATGACCATACTACCCAAAGCAATATATAATTTTAATGCAATCCCTGTTAAAGCACCTTTTGTCATACTTTAAAGAACTTGGAAAAATAGAACTTCATTTTATATGGAATCAGAAAAAAACCTCAAATAGCAAATACATTAATCAGAAATAAGAACAAATGAGGAGGTATCACATTACCAGACTTCAGGCTATACTATAAACTGATAGTGATCAAAACCACATGGTACTGGCACAAAAACAGAGTGGTAGATTTATAGAACAGAATAGAGAACCAAGAGATGAACCCAGCTACTTATCACCATTTGATCTTTGACAAGCCTATCAAAAATATTCAGTGGGGAAAAGACTATTTAACAAATGGTGCTGATTGAACTGGCTGGCAACCTGTAGAAGACTGAAACTGGACCCCCACCTTTCACCATTAACAAAAATTGATTCTCACTGGATAAAAGATTTAAACTTAAGACATGAAACTATATAAATACTAGAAAAGAATGCAGGGAAAACACTTGAAAAAGTTGGTCTGGGATAATATTTTATGAGGAGGATCTCCTAGGCAATTGAAACAACACCAAAAATACATTATTGGGATCTGATCAAACTAAAAAGCTTCTGCACAGCCAAGAGCACAGTAAGCAAAGCAAACAGACAGCCCTCAGAATGGGAGAAGATTTTTGCAGGTTATGCTTCCAACAAAGGTCTGATAACTAGAATCTATGGAGAACTCAAACTAATCAATAAGAAAATAATAAATAACCCCATTTCTATGTGGGCAAGAGACTTGAACAGAAACTTTTCTGATGAAGACAGGTGTGTGGCCTTCAAACACATGAAAAAATGCTCATTATCCTTAATCATCAGAGAAATGCAAATCAAAACCACTTTGAGATATCATCTAACTCCAGTAAGATTAGCCCACTTCACAAAATCCCAAAACTACAGATATTGGCATGGATGTGGAGAGAAGTAAACACTTCTACACTCCTGGTGGGAATGCTAGCTAATACAGCCTTTTTGGAAAAAAGTTTGGAGAATACTCAAGGAACTAAAATTAGACCTACTGTTCGATCCTGCAATTCCTCTACTAGGTATATACCCAGATGATCAGGGAGCTGAGGCAAGAGGATCGCTTGAGCCCAGGAGTTTGAGGTTACTGAGAGCCGTGATGCCATGGCATGCTAGCCAGGGAGACAAAGTAATACTCTGTCTCAAAAAAAACAATTCCATACTACCGTTATCTAAAAAAAGCAAACAAACAGAAAAAGAAGTGGAGGGTTGCAATTTTGATCATCAGAATAGTGACAGGTAAGCACAGATTTGATAGAGATAAAGCCACAGTCATTCAGAGATCTGAAGGAAGAACATCTCAGACAAGGGTAACTGCCAGTGCAGTGGCCTGGGGCTGGCAGAGAGAGAAGGCAAAAAGAGAGATAGATAGAGAGATAGAGATAGAGATAGAGACATAGAGATGATAGAGATAGAGATAGATAATAGAAAGCCAGATTAAGACGATGTTATATTACTTTTTCATTATCTGTGCAAACCATGTACATAGTTTCCTTAAGAAATGTGAATGCTATTCATTTTACAGTGGCAAAGGAAAGAGATTTTGTTCAAAAGGCTTACAAAAGAATATAAAACAAACTTGGGGTAAATTTTGCTACCTGGAGTAGAGTGCAGGGAAGACAGACAGTAAAGTTCTGCATTGAAAGTCTCCTTGACCACTCCAGCTCACGTTTTCATTCTCCCTTTAGTGGTTATTTTCTTATTCATTTATTTCCATGAGGCGTCTCTTTGGAAAGCTACATTGATATTCAATTGCTGAGCAACATTTCATTTCTATTGAGAGTATTTACAATTCTTGTGTTTATCATAGATCAAGGCTAAAGTTGGGGCTCTCTGCATTCATAAAAGGCTAGAAGCAGGATGCTTTCAGTACAAAACTCAATACAAAGGAAACATTCATATGCTTATTATCCATAGTGCCAACCTCAGTACAACAGCGTAGACTGAGGGAAGATTCTGAACACTGTATTACAGGCTTTGTACCTAACTTCAAGCTTCACAAAATGACTGTGATGATCCCAAAGAAGCCTCAATTACTGGTAAAAGACTAAGAATTTTTAGTTTCCCTACCTATCTCTTTCACTGTAAGGATATTAACAGATGAATAGATCCATTTATAATTCATTCAACCTACAAATATCCACTGAGAACATTCTTGTCCCAGGCATTAAGTAAAGCAATGGACAAAACTGAAGGTCTTGTGTATTTAAAGTCTAGTCAGGGAGCTATGACTTAATTATATAATTAAACATTCTGATAAGTGCCATTAAGGGAAAATAGGATGTTATAAAGAATATTATCTGAGGGCTAAACCTAATCTCAGTGAATAGGGAAGACTTCCCTAAGGAAATTACATCTGAAAGAAATCTATGAGTCGTGCAGGAGCTAAAAGGTGAAGAAGGATGGAAGATCAAGTGTACTAGCAGTCCTGCGCCAAAACAGGGAGGGAACTTTCTGTTTTCCATGAATGAAAACTATTTTAGAGTTTGTTAAATGATCTTGATCAGTTCACTTAACTGATCACATTTTTAAAGGAAGGATGTGGACAAATGAGGCTTCAACTCTACCTGTTTAACCTCTACTAGAAGTCTATTAAGTTCTAACAGACTTCCTGAAACAAGGAGATACTCAGTAAACATCTGTCAGATGAATGAATTAATGAATGGAGCCCCTCATCTTCCAATCTGTTGTGGTTATTGTTAAAATTTATTGGCAGTAAAATTCAAGGTTCTTATTCCTGGTCTGTTACTAGTCATTGAGGGCTCTCTGGAGTCAGTAGTATTACGCTGTTAAACTTGCAGTCAAGCACGTTGATGCTCTTGTTCCAGGGTCTCCGTTCATATGGACCTTATGATTTACGGTACCACCCTATTGATAGTGAGCCTTCCACAGTTTTCGGATTTTTAATATGGATTTCTGCACTGCCAGCATTCTGCCTCCAGTCCTGCTTTTCTGAACCAATGCCCTGAGGTTAGCCTTGATCTATAAAAGATGAACACAAAAATTACAAACTATCAATATAGAATGGGATGTGAAATGTTATCCAGTGAGGTAAAGGAGATGAAAATTTGTGCTTTTGTAGGTTAACCTGGCAATAATATTTAAAATGTAAATTTGAATTAGGGAAAGATTGAGGGTAGGGAGCAGAAAAAAAAACAGTTAGAGCCCATTAGGAAAAAACCTTAAAGATGTCAGGGGAACCTGAACCTGAGAAAAGCAGCCAAAATGGAGGGGAAGGAATAAATGTGAGAAAAACTGCAGAGCTAGAATCATTACAACAAGCAACTGGTGGGCTAACAAGTAGAAGGGATATAGAGCAAGTCCATTTTAATGGAGCATCAATTTGTTCTATGAAGTTAATAAAATAGGGCAGATTTTAAAGATCTGCTTTTCAGCCCCCTCCTAACTACTTCCTAGGTCCTCCCTTCACAGAAGTAGAAGGATTATTGAAGAAAAGATGTCTGCTTGTTCTCTTCTTTCAAATTAATTTTCCTCAGCCCCCATATGCCAATTGTTACACAGCCTGTTCTAAATTTTGATCTGGTGCATTATTGATAAGTTCTTAAAAAGAGATTAAAATAACAATCTCCTACTGTTTCTCTAGGGGGTAGGGGAACTTCATGCAAAAAAGAACTGGCAATTTGACTAACGTGAACCAGAACCATACAGTAAGTCGGTAAATGAACAGCAGACATTTTTTCCCAAACCTTAGGTTATCTTTTTGAATAAATATCCCTGTAGACCTACCACGTATAAAGCATTGTGCTAGACAATCTATTTAATGTTTGATTAGATTTATAGTAGCATCCATGACTAGCGTTTTCAGGTTGCAAAAAAATAATTTGCCCTCAGGTCATCTTCATTCTAAAGATGTCTATTACTAACTCAAACTGGACAGTCCTAAATCCCTTTGAGAAAGACTTTTATAGTCCAACATCTGTGTCTTTGGGAAGACTTCTCAATGTTATTTTTTCATTCTTAGTAATTCCTTATGAAAGCAGACTAGTTGGTTTTTTAATAGAATTCTCTATGCCTGAATTTGAACATATCATTTAGAATTCAAGTTCTGTTTTGCCAACATAATGCCTTGAATAAGTAATGCTGATTGTGAAGTCCACAGGCTGAAATCCAGCCTGCTGTCACATGCCATGTCTGACCACTAACAAGCATGACCAGTCAAACTGTAAGAGAAAAAAAAATGATTGCATTTACAGAAATAATCTTCAGCAGTTTCACAAAAGTAATTGGTAATTAATTCACTTAAAAATTAACTTTCTAGACTCAGTGAAGCATTTGTAATCAATTTATTTTCATCTCATTGGTGACTCACTTTTAAATCTGTACACAGCTATTTCCTTATTGCAGAAGTGATGTATGTGTAGAGTAGAAAATTTTTAAATAAAAAACAGATACAAAGAAGAAACAGGAGAAGGAGGAGGAAAAGAAACAGAAACCTGCCTTCATTATCACATCACCCAAAAGGAGTTACTATTAATACCTAGTTCTATGTCCTTCTAATATTTTTTCTACATATACAGAATTTTTTTTTCAACTAAAATGTAATTACACCATACCTGCTGCATGGTAACCTGCTTATTTCTTTAAATAAAATACTAGTGTGTCAGTAAATATTCTTCTACAATACATATTTTTAAATAATGAAATATTATTTAGGAATTATAATTACCATATATACTCTCAATTGTGATATTCTCAGATGGTCACTGATATTTCTAATATGTAACACATGTTATAATAAATAGCTTTGTACCTATTGGTACCATTTATACCAATGAACACTTGTCCATTTCTTTTTATTTTTCTCTACTTCAAATTTTTTTATTAAATCCTATCTGTGTATCTTAATGCATTTATGGGGTACAATGTGCTGATTTTATATACAATTTGGAATGCTTACATAAAACTGGTTAACATAGCCTTCATCTGACTTATTTGTTGTGTTAAGACATTTATATTCTACTCTTAATACATTTGGCATGTACCCTTGCATTATGCAAAATGGGCGAGGTCCCACCAGTTGTGCATAATGCAAGGGTACATGTCAAATCTATTCTCCCTCCACCCGGCCTCTCCCCTCCCCTCCCTTCATCCTCCTTTTCCATTTTTCATTCTGGACTACAGGTGTGTTTTATCATTCCTATGAAAGTGTGGGTGATTATATATTGGTTTCATAATAGTACTGAGTATATTGGATAATTTATCTTCCATTCTTGAGATACTTTACTAAGGAAAATATATTCCAGCTCCATCCATGTAAACATAAAAGAGGTAAGGTCTCCATCTTTCTATGGCTGCATGATATTTCATGGTATACATGTACCACAATTTGTTAATCCATTCATGGGTCCATGGGCACTTGGGCTGCTTCCATGACTTGGCAATTATGAATTGGGCTGCAATAAACATTCTGGTGCAAATACCTTTGTTTTAAAATGATCTTTGGTCATCTAGATATATAACTAGTTGAAGAATTGGAGGATCAGATGGCAGGTCTACTTTTAGTTCCCTAAGTGTTCTCCAAACCTCTTTTCAAAAGGAATGTATTAGTTTGCATTCCCACCAGCAGTGTAGGAGTGTTCCCTTCTCTCCACATCCACGCCAACATCTGTAGTTTTGGGATTTTTGTTATGTGGACTACTCTTACTGAAGTTAGATGATATCTCAAAGTGATTTTGATTTGCATTTCTCTGATGATTAAAGATGACGAGCATTTTTTCATGTGAGTGTAGGCCATGCACCTATTTTCTTCAGAGAAGCTTCTGTCCATTTCTTGAGGAGCATAACTTGTTGCTGGTTATCACTGCCTGCATCTCTGCGGTTGTGTGTTTTTTCCCCAGAACTATAGAAGCCATTCAGCCTAAACTCACTGCAACCTGAAAGTTCAGGGAATTAATACCCCCATGAGTAGTTTTCAACCACTGGCACTTGAGAGTTGGTGTATAAGTACCCCAATTTCTTCATCCCTTCTGTGGATAATCCCAATGCACAAATTCATATTATTTTCAAGAGTTTCCTCATGAGATCAAGCCTGAGCCCCAACAGCCTATGCCTCTTATCAGCTGTCTTCTCCTCCCTGTCTCTCTTCCCCATTAATCTCCTAACAGTCTCTTCATCTCCCAAATTCAAATTCTATTTGAATTTTTATTTCTGAGATTGCTCCTGGGGGAATACAAACTAAGATGCTAAGACAGCTACCCGGAAATGAAATTATTGAGTTAAATGGGCAATACATTTTAAGATTTTTTGATACCCATTACTAAATTGTCCTCTTTAAGTGCTTTACATTCCACTATTTGCATGCTTTTCATCACATCTTACAAATAGTAGGTAATGTCATTTTTTTATTTATTTTTTTTATTGTTAAATCATAGCTGTGTACATTAGTGCAATCACCTGTACCCATTCTAAGATGCACCATAAGTAAAAAGAGAATTTTTTAAGTAAATTTATTTTATTGTTAATAAAATGGCTTATCTTTTTATAGACTATGTTCATTATATTGCTTCCTTTTGACCTGTCTGTTTTTATCCTTGACCTCTAATTTTATTGGAAAATGCACATTTTTATCTTATTCACCTGGTAAAAGAACTCTTATAATATTAAATGTATTAACTCTTTCGTACTAATATTTTAAAATTAGCTAGTGAAGATTCTTTGTACTCAGATAGCATCTATTTCCCAACTAGCTTTAAAAAAAAAAAAAAAAAACTCATTCTTCATATGGTCTGTGCCTTGTGTATTGCAAGAAATATCCATGTCTTTATTGGAAAATGTCTATTAATAAATGGTTTGTGGAGAAAAAAGTATTTGCCAGACCAGTTTAGACCTATTATTACGGTGGCGGTTGGCATACTTGCTAAATTCTGAATTGTCTGTATTTGAAAGAAACAAGAATCCTGTGGGTTCTCTTGTTAGCCACACCTTTGATGTATTTAATATGAGACTCTAATTACATAATCTCTCTGCATTCTGTCTCATCTAAGAAACAGGAATTTGTCTGTCATCTTGCATAGAATGTGAGAATAAACTGGCATTACCAGGACCCTGAACTTTTCAATATGGTTGCTATCCACATATAAGGAGCTATTGTTATTATATCATGTTTCAAATATAAATAGGCATTCCTAGAAATAAATTAACCTTTTATTCTTCCTAAAAATTCAGCCATTTTGAGTATTTTCGTGGTCAAACCCTAATTAAGGCAATTCAGAATTGATGGCCTTTTAAAAGCATTATTATCTATTATCTCTAGGAACTTTAAAATACTTCTGAAATACAAATGACATCTGGTGTAACACAGAGTTGCAGTAATTCAATCATTTATAGAATCGGCCTGCTTTGAATTTAATATCTCTGCATAAATGACTGATTGGCCACACCCACTATTTAGACCATTTATTGTATTATTTCTAACCAATTTTTCCTGTTTTACTGTCACAATAATTTCTAAATCTTGGCCAACTATCTCTGCAGTCAGGGCCAATATCTTTTATCACAAACCATGCAAAATGATTAAGCCACAACAATTGGCAACACAGAAAAGTGAAATGACTTATAGATTGATCCACACCATACAGTCCCTCTTAAGAGTTAACTCTTCCCCAAGAAGGGCCTGTGATGCCTTACCAGGAACTTAGCTTGTTTTTGGCATCACCTTAAGGCCAAGAAAGACAGGGGCATAATTTTCAGGGATTCCTGGGAATATGTACACATTCTTCTATCCATCAGCAATTACCAACCTTAACGTAAGCCCAAGTTGGTTAAAAGGTAAAGTTTCTATCCCATTCTGCTGACTAGCTAGCAACATAAATATAGCTAATGACAATATTTTCTCATGATCTTAAGAGATGGTGCTAGATACTTTCCAAATGCCACCCATTTAATCCTCAGAACCAATACTTTATTATTGACTCCATTTTACAGGTGAGTGGACAAACCCATGGAGTTATTCTGCAACTCACTTGAGATTAGATAGCCATCAGTGCTGGATCCTAGATTTATACCCAGGCAGTCAAAATACAGAGTCTGTGCTCTTAAATACTAGGCTGAATATAGATGGGCAAAATTAAAAGCAATTGGGAAACAATACTTTTAACATATAATGTAGAATTATCAGCATTAGCATATAAAGAATTAGAAAGACCAGGAAGTGGCATTTTAGGACAAAATTATAAAGGTTAATGGTCATATTAAATAGGTTTACTTGGGGTGGCTCAGTGGGTAGGGCGCTGGCCCCATATACCAAGGGTGGCAAGTTCAAACCCGGCCCCGGCCAAAATGCAAAAAAAAAAAAAAAAAATAGCATTGTGGCAGGTGCCTATAGTCCCAGCTACTCGGGACGATGAAGCAAAAGAATCGCCTAACCCCAGGAGTTGGAGGTTGCTGTGAGCTATGTGACACTATGGTACTCTACCAAGGATGATTGAAACTCTGTCTCTACAAAAAAATAAAATAAATAAAAAATAAATAAATAGTTCTACCGGAATAAGGAAAATATACATGTTACCTAGCATATTGGCAAAAACTTCTTTAAGCAAAATATACTGTTGGCCAATATATAAGAAAAATCTCCACATTCATAAATGATAATAATACAAAGTGTTCTTCACCTTAGAAAGAAATTTGACTTCAAGAATTACCTAGCCTTTACCCTACTGAGTTTATAATTAAGATTTCCTCCCAAGGAAATCATTGTGGATGTATACTGAGATTTATCTGCAAGGATGCTAAGTACAACACTGCCTGTAATAATGAAAAATGAAAAAAACTTGAATGTCAAAAATTAGAGGCAGTTAAATAAGAAACATCCAAGTAATGAGAAACTATTGATCATTAATAAGTACAATGATGAAACATTAACAGCACGGAAATATTTCCCTGGGAAAACTGAGTCGTCACAAAAGAAGGAAACTGAATTTGATTCAAAATAGATTAAACTTAAATCTAAGATCTGATAGGGTAAAACTTGTAGAAGAAAACCTAAGGAAAAACTTCTCAACCTTCGCCTTAGCAATGACTTCTTGGATATGACAACAAAGGCAGAGAAAACAGAAGCAAAATAGATAAGGAAGACTGCACCAAGCTAAATAAATGGTTTTGTACAGCAAAGAAAACAATCTAAAGAGTGAAAGGCAAGTTACAGAATGGAGAAAACACTGCAAACCCTAGATCTGGTTAGAGACTAACATCCAAAATATACAAAGAATTCTTACAATTCAATAAAAACCCCAAATAGACTAATTAAAAAGTGGTCAAAGGAACTGGATAGACGTCTTTCCAAAGAGGAAACACAAATGGCCAACTGATAAAGAAAAAGGTACTCGATGTCACTATCAGGGAAATAGCAACCAAAGGTTCAATAAGCTGTCACTTCACACCTGTAAGTATAGCTGTTATCAATCAATCCATCAGTAAACAAATAGATGTTGATAAAGATGTGGAGAAAAGGGAATCTTTGTACACATTTTGTGGGAATGTAAATTGGTGTAGCTATAATGGAAAATAGTATGAAGGTTCCTCAAAAAGTTAAAAACATAGCTACCATATGATCCAGCAATCCCACTTCTGGATATTTATTTGAAGGAATTGAAAGTGAGATCTCAAAGAGACATCTTCACTCTCATGTTTATTACAGCATTTTTCATAGTAGCCAAGACATGGAAGGAATATTAACGTGTTGATAGATGAATGGATACAGGAAATATAGAGCTCTCTCTATATAGACTTTTCTCTCACTATATATAATTACATTACACACACACACACACACACACACACACACACACACATATGATTCAGCCATAAAAATAAGGAAATCCTGCCAGTTGTCATCCACAGAATTTGGAGGATATTATAGGTCGGATGCAGAAGGACAAACACTACTTGATACCATTTATACCATTAATGTAAAATAGCCAACTTGTAGAAATAGTCAAGTGAAGGGGAAGAGGAAACAGGAAAATGTTAGTTGAAGGGCACAACATTTTGGTCATACAAAAGGGGTATATTTGTAATGTTTTCAACACAAAGAAATCATAAATGTTGGAGGTGATGGGTATCCTCATTACCTGATTTGATCATTACATGTCGTATGTTGCATCAAAATACTTCATGCTCCCGATAAATATGTACAATTATTATGTATTCACATAAACTAAACATTTTAAATCAAAGGGAAGGTGAAGAATCCAAAGCTGAAAAATTTAATGCCTGCAAAGGATGGTTTTAGATAATTTTAGAAAGAGGTTTAGCTTTTAAAATGTCAACATAACAGGAGAAGCAGCTTCTACCAACTGAAAAGACAACAAATGCCCAGATACCATTAAGAACATCATTGAGGAGAAAGAAAATCCACCTGAAAAGATTTTTAATGCAAATTAAAGTGCCCTAATCTGGAAAAAAGAATTGTCACAAAGGACATTTATTAATAAGGAAGAGAAGCAAGAACCAGGATTGTGTTGAACCAGGATAGTTGACTTTCTTATCAGTACTGTCCTTATCTATAAACCTGCTATAAATCTTCTAAGCATCAACCCTTGAAAGGAAAACATAAACACCACTTGCCAGTTCTTTGGTTACATGACAAGGCCTGGATAAGGAGAACACTTTTCTAGATTGGTTCCATCAATGCTTTGTCACTAAAGTCCGAAAGTACCTGGCCACAAGTGTCTGCCTATTATAGTTTGTTGATACTAATATCAACAACCTGGGTACCTAGAGCTGCATAAGCTTAACACCAAAGATGTCCAAGTGGACTGCTTACCCCTAAACACATCTGGAATTCAGCCTATGCATCAGGAGGTCATAGAACCTTTCAAGCTCATTACACACACAGTACCCTGTGGAAATGCAGTGGAAGAGTTCCCCCCATGGAAAGAACATTATGAACGCCGGGAAGGATTACAGGGCTGCAGGTAACTTTTATAGAGAAAGCTGGGAATGCCATTAACTAAATAACTATCTGTGTCTAGATGCTGGGCATGACTTCCCAGGGTTGTGACAAACCAATCAAGAAGGCATGAGAGAGATGGGTGGGAGGTGAGGAGTTGAAGTGTTTCCAGATATGAGTCTGAGAGGAACTGAAGAGCTAATAGACACCACGCCAGAGGAATTAACAGAAGACAACCTGATGGAGATGAGCGCTTCGGAAGCAGTGCCAGATGACAAGGAGGCACACTCAGGAGGAGCAGCGCCAGAAAGCAAACTGGCATTAGACAATCCAGCAGGTGGGTGCGATTAGTCAAGCTTGCTTTTAACTTGTTTCATGACATGGCCCTTCCAATGGGCACTGAAATTAAAGCTAATGGTGGAGGAGGTGTTGGTACTATATAGAAATGTCTTTACAGAAGTAAAAAAGCAAAGAAATCAAAGAGAAATCATGATGTATTTCTGTAAAGTTGCATGGAATATACCTGCTCTCCTGCCTCCCCTCCACCTTTTCCAACTTGGCCACTCTGAGACTGCAAGACCAACCCTCCCCTTCCTCTTCAGTATATCCCACCAAAAAAGTGAGGATGGATTCCTTTATGATGATCCATTTTTATTTAATAAAATAAATATATTTTCTCTTTCTTACAATTTTATTAATAACATTTTCTTTCCTCTAGGCCACTTTATTGTAAGAATAGCATACAGAAAACACAAAACATACAAAAATATGTGTGAATCAACTGTTTATGTTACCAGTAAGGTTTCTAGTCTGTTAGGAGTTAAATTATGGCGGCGTCAAAAGATTTATGTGTATTTTTGACTATACAGAAGGTTGCCTCCTCCTTCTTTTCAAGGGTCCATGGGACTTTAAGTTTTTCAAAGCTTAGCTCTTACAATAAGTGCTTTTCTCACATATCAAGAAGAAAGCAAGAGTAGGGCAGCGCCTGTGGCTCAAAGGAGTAGGGTGCTGGCCCCACATACTGGTGGTGGTGGGTTCAAACCTGGCCCCAACCAAAAACTGCAAAATAAATAAATAAAACAAAATAAAGAAAGCAGAAATAAACTTTTGAAGGTGATAGATACATGTATGGTATTACTTGTGGTGATAGTTTCACAAGAATATACTAACCTCCAAACTCATTAAGTTGTACATATCAAATATATATAGCTTTTTGAATGTTAATTTTACCTCAACAACATGGCTTTTATAAAAGAAAAAATGAAAAGTGTATGGATAACATTAAATTAAACAGGCTTGAAAAATACTACATGCAGTGTAAACCAGTATTTAATATATACATATCAAAACAGGAATAGAAGAATATATAACAATATGTTAACCATAGTTTTAGCTTATAGTAGAATTGTGGATACCTTCTTATTTTTATTTTTGTCTTTTACATTAAACATCCTATAATAGCATTTATTATTTTTATGCCTAGAAAATTCTATTAAAATTAATTATAAGTCTCTTTTGCCCAAATTCTAAAATGGATTGGTTGCCAGTCTCTTACAGGAGAAGCAATATGGTTTGGTTGTTGTAGAGAGAGAATGGAGTGAGTTATTTATGTCCCAGTTATCTGTAGGAAGCCATCCAGCTTTCATTTTGGGGTGGGGCAGCCTTCCATCTGGGGTAGCTAATTAGTGATGATAGCTGCAATCTGTAACTTTGCTGTTTTGCTTAAGTGAGAATCATATCATTTCTTTGTACAGTGCCAGCTCGTTTTAGAAACTACACACTTCAAGATTATCTTTAAAAAAAAAAAAAATTTTAGGAAATTAAAGTGTGACTTATCAGGCAGTAATGAAATAAGTAAATTGAAGAAAGAAAGAAAAAGAAAGGAAGATAGGAAGAAAGATGTAATTTATTTTCTTTTAACCCTCAGATGAAAAATATCTATATAAAAATAAATTTTCAAGGTTATCTTAAAGTTGAACCCTCTTCATGCTACAAGTGAAAAAACTTAAGCTGGAGAAGTTCCTGGTATTCTGGCAAGGTATAGAAAGAAAGGACCACTTGGAAAAGCTTGTTAATTCTGGGCTTATTTTGCAGTCTTTGATTTCACTCTTGTGGCCTTGAAAATTTTCAAATAAGAGAACATGATTGTCCTAATGAGCACAGCCATGTTTAAATGTTTCATTTTCATCTGTGAAGTCAATATACAAAAAGGCAAAGCCTATATTCAATTGCTCTCTTGAAATTTGTCCTCAGATGAAATTAATAGACATGTGAGCGAAACTCAATGACAACTTGACAGATTTCCTGAAAGTGAAGACCTTAAATGTGGAAAAATATATATCAATAGGGAATAAACAATGCAACCTAAAAGAAAATTGAGACTGCAAGTATTTTCTTGTCATGTACTGAGGACAAGAAATAAGAGAAGAAACCCATCCACAGTTTTCTGTGTACATTTAAAAAATGCTAGGCAACCTGTCCCTTGTTGAACGACTCCAACTTATACCTAGAGATACAATGGGAAAAGCTTAGAATTTGGAGTCCAAAGAACCTATATGGGAGTTTTACCATTTCCAGTTGACTTGAGCAGGTGACATTCCAGAACTTCAGCATATGTAAAAATGAGGACAATAATTCTAATTCTGTGAGATAGTCTTAAAGATTAAAGGAAGAGACATGTGCAAATGCATATCCTAATATGTCATAAGTACTGAATAAATATTTCCTCCCTCCCTGTTCATCTCCCCTGTCAACTTCTATGTGACAGTAGAAGTTCTTCTCCACTTCATACATTCTTAAACATTCTTTCTTTTTTTTTTTTTTGGCCAGGGTTGCATTTGAACCCGCCACCTCCAGTATATGGGGCCAGCGCCCTACTCCTTTGAGCCACAAGCACCGCCCCTAAACATTATTTCTTTACTACTCATGTTCTGAAGCCTGATCACCATCTCAATTGTTCTGTGTATACACTACAATTTTTCAATGCCCATCTTAAAGTGCGGACGCCATAACCATTCTCAGTCTTTAAACACAGTCACTCCTTAAAAGGAAAGATTGATTCATTTTTAATATAATGCTTTTTACCAGTGGAGCCTCAAATCAAGCAGGGTACATGCATGTGTGTGTGTATGTGTGTGTTTGTGTGTGTGTGTGTGGCACACTGACTTATTGAGACCAAAACATCAAAGACTTTTTAATGCATAATAATATCTCATATTCACTGGGCATTTTTTATGGCCTAGACACTGTTCCAAGTCCTCCACATGAATTACTAATTTCATTAGCAAAGCAGGCCATGGTGCCAGTTACCAATTTTATCCCCATTTTCTGAGTAAGGCTAACACATGTATTGCTTTTCAATTTATTAAGTAAAAGAGCTAGGATCTGGGCCCATGCAACCTGACACTTCCTCAGTAATAAAAAGATAATTATAATTATATGTCACATAAAAATTCTTCATATTCCCTTAGAAAAGAGAAAGATTCTCTTGCTTATGACCTGAATATCTATATAGACCTACATACATATCATGAAACTGAACCCTGGTTCACACAGCACAGTCAAAGGCAAGAGCCAAAGGGCAGAGAACATGTCTAAAGCCAAGTTCAGGTCAGAGAGAAAAAAAAAAAAATGGAACTTAAGGCATGGCTGTGTCTTTTCTATCAGAGGCAGTAAGAATAGAAAACAAGCCCTTTAATCCATAGGCTCCCGTCACCTGAAAGACTCACTTCAATGAAGTTATGTATCCAATATGCTTTCCATGCTTCGAACAGGGCACAAACTATAAATGGAAACAATGATGACCCATTCATATTCATGCATCTATTCTTATCTCTCAAGTTTGCTACCTGACTTGTGAAGAAGGTACAGGAAGAAAGCAAACCTCAGACAAACTTCTTCACACAGGAGTGAATTCTGAGCCCCCTCATCTGATCACCCTTCGCCAACAGGCATAAATATTCTGTAACTGCTTTGGCATGTACTGGTACAAACATGACCAACTGTTCCCAGTGATGACTCAGGCATCGCTCTGGGACAGAGAAGATATGTGCAGCAGGAGGCAATAAAGCTCCAGTCTAAGTCACTGCAATACCCCAGCCTTTGTGTCACAATGTCCCCCTGCCAGATGCCCTCATAACTTGACACCCAAGGACTCCTGGATACATCTTATCTCACCGATCCACCCCAACTCCCCCACCACCAGCTACATACTCTCTCACCTGCTGATAATCTAGACATTCCATCCCAGAACCAGCTCAAAAGCCACCTCTTCAGCAAAGCCTTCCCAGACATGGGAAGCACAAAATGCATAAAATGCACAAAATGACGAGGGAAGCACCCTCGTCAGCACAAAATGACTCTCTTTACTAAGCCTTCCCACCACCCCTCCATCTACAAGCTATTGCAAGCTCATCAATTTTGTATTTACAGCATTCTACAGAGTTGTTTATGTACACTTGGTGTTTTAATGTGCCCATACTGACTTGGCCTCAGCAAAACTTTTTCAGATACTAAATTTGTTGGGAACAAGATTATCTTGTTATTCTATATACTCCCAAAGAATAATGTACACAAAGGGGGCTCAATACCTAATATGTCTTGCTAGTCAATGCGGGCCTAACAAAGATGTGCTGCTACCCCTTGACATGTAAAACTTGAGAATGTTGCCAATGACTTTTAATCACCTAATTGCCTCTCATATATTTTAAAATTCAGTATTTGATATTAAGGCTTAGTCTATAGTTAAACTGATAATATCACTGAATTTTTATTGAATACTATAAAGAATAAAAGGATAAGGAATAATTTAATACAGGCATTCTTATTTATTTTCTACACTAAAGCCTAGTTGTATGATACAACTATGTGTTTCTAAAACAATAATTTGTAGGCATTTTGGAAGTCAAGGAGTCTTGGCTTCTTCTGAATTTAAATAGCATATTAGTACTTGGAATTTGCGGTCACCACAAATTTAAAGTAGCTAAACTGAGTTTACTCACCTCTTCCGACAGCAGTTCCCACTTTCAATGATCCTACCTGTGTCAATAACATCATACCTGGACAAAAGCTTGATAATTAAGACCTACAGAGAACTAAAATTACGCCACATGAAAAAAAGTCAACGATCTCATATATCAATGGGCAAAAGAAAGGAATAGAACCTTCTCTAAAGAAGACAAATGGGTACCAAACATATGAAAAAATGTTCACCATCCCTAATTATTAGAGAAATGCAAATCAAAATCACCCTGAGATATCATCTAACCCCACCACGAATGGCCCACATCACAAAATATTAAAACTGCAGATGCTGGTGTGGATGTGGAGAGAAAGGAACCCTTTTACCCTGCTGCTGGTACTACAAACTAATACAACCTTTTTGGAAGGAAGTATGGAGAACCCTCAAAGAATTTAAATTAGACCTCCCATTTGACCTTCAATCCCATTACTACGCATCTACCCAGAAGGAAAAAAAATCCTTTCACCATAAAGATACTTGCCCTAGATGTTTATTGCAGCTCAATTTACAATAACAAAAATGTGGAAAAAGCCTAAATGCCCACCAACCCATGAATGCATTAACAAGCTGTGGTATACATACACCATGGAATACTATTCGGCCATTAAAAAAGATGGAGACTTTACATCCTTTGTATTAACCTGGATGAAAGTAGAACACATTATTCTTAGTAAAGCATCACAAGAATGGAGAAGCATGAATCCTATGTACTCAATTCTGATATGAGGACAATTAATGACCTAGTACACCATGGGGGAGGAGAGCAGAGAGAGGGGGGGAGGGAGGGAAGTGGGGGAAAGGAAGAGCAGAGAGAGGGAAGGAGGGAGGCAGGTGGGAAAAGGGAAGAACCAAGAGAGGGAAGGAGGGAGGGCGGGAGAAGGGAAAAGCAGAGAGAGGGAAGAAGGGAGGCAGGTGGGGATCACGATGTGTGATACACGTTTTGGGGGTGGGACACAATTATAAGAGGGACTTTACCTAACAAATGCAATCCCTGTAACCTGGTTCTTTGTACCCTCAATGAATCCCCAACAATAAAAAAGAAAATAAAAAATAATATCATATCTGTCCAGTGGCTGTATAATTTTGAGTCCAGTACTTTGAAAAGAGAAAACACCACACAGGTGTAATCTGGTGTAATATTTACCCGGAAACATTAAGCAAGTCCTATTGAAATTATGTGCAAAGTATCTCTTTTCTCATCAATTCCTTCTTGTCCGTTCTCCTAGACACAAACTTCCCCCTTTCCCCAGATCCATCCCCACATACCTGGATAACAGCAGCAGTTTCTTGACAACCTCCTTGACTTTAAGCTCACTTGATCTGGTCTATTTTAAGTACAGCGTTTTCTTCCTTAAATAGTACTTTGATAATGCTGCTCCTGTACTTAAAAACCTTTTATAGTTGGTGAGTTCTTACAACTTTACGGCTAAACTCTTGTCCTAATCCCAATCACGTATCTTATTTTCTACTTGCTTCTCCACTTAAATGAACTCCTGACCCATTTCATCAACACACAATGAAAGGGTTTCACTTGGCTCCCACCAACCAGGTGGACCATTTGTGCCACAGGCTGAACAACATGGTACATGAAAGAGACAAAGCCCCAGACTTTGAGGATTTCATGATAACCTGGGGAAGACAGAGCACAAGATCATTACTAAGGTACAACTGTGATGCTGGAGGAGGCAGACTGTGCCGTGGGGGTCTGAAACAGAAGGCTGGCAAAGTGGGTTGGTCAGGGTGGAAGGAGTGTGTGGCCATAGGAAGACAGAACTGTCCATATGTTGTACGTTTTACTGAATCCTTCACCCACAGTTTGCCTGGGTTCTATTGTCCATCCATCAGTTACTAACTCAAGTCAGCACTATACAGCAAGTGAAGGGATGTCTTAATTTGGATTCCCCAGGAAAATATCCCGAGACAAGGATTCCAGTGAAAACAGTTTTAGTGCTGTGATCCTACAGAAACTCCAGAAAGGGACTAAGGAAAAAAGGAAGCCAAGAAGTGATATATTGTCAAGAAAATTACCACAGTACATAACCACAGCTTAATCTCATAGGGACAATCTTAGTAGTACAGAACACACATCTGAGAGCTCTCTCATGTGAAGAGCAAAGGACTTCAGGTATTTAAACCATGTCACTCACTGGTCAGGGCTTGCTCCCTGCAGATGTTAATTCTTCAGCCCTTCCAGCCTGCCCTAGGTCAGGTGTAACCACCACCCAGGTTGGAAGTCTGCAAGCTGCAAATGTAGGTAGTTGGTAATCTTCCTTTGCAGCCCTACTGTGGGGGTAAGGAAGGGTTGAGCCAGCTCAGAGAGCCCTCTACAAAAATCAGCTATGAACCTCTAATCACAGAGCTGCCTGTGCTGCTGACTGTATATGTGCCATTGAAGAAGTAAATTTTCTGAGTCACCATTTCTTCATTTTTAAAGGGAGAAGGTGCATGTTTTGGTGATTTTTCTTAAAAGATGGTGATTTAAATAACAGAATCATTGATTCCCCAAAGAAAATCTTGAATAGCACCCTAATAAGTAATACAAGTAAAAACAGAGCTGTTCAGAGTGAAGCAGTGGTAGGGAGTCTCAGCTGAGAAATACATTCTAGGATACCTGAAGTTTCCTTAGACATTGTCTGCACTACTAGACAATATCTAAGGTCCTCCTGGAGTCATTGCATCCCCTCCACCCTCAATGTGGTGTGGTGCTTAATATTCAACCTAATTCTCTCCTAGAAAAAGAAAACACCACTTGCACTGTACCCACTGAACACTTATTATGCATCAGACACACTGACAATATTGTCAAGAGAGATTGTCACACTGACGATCTCTCTTGACTATAACTGGAGGTGCCTTGCTTCTTAAAGTTGTATTTGAATAACAAAATAATGACTAATTTTAATTAGATCACACAGCCTATTTTCTGATGGCTTTAAAGATGGAAAGAGAGTGATTACGGGGAGATTTAAAATTTCCAGCTACTTCTGTCACCATCATTTTTGTCATTAATGGTCACAACTATATGAGATTGGTTTTATTGTTATAATCACTATAGTTTTTTTTTTTTAACTTTTCTCTTATTTTTATTTTATTTTTTTATTGTTAAATCATAGCTGTGTACGTTAGTGCAATCAAGGGGTACAATGTGCTGGTTTCATATACAATCTGAAATATTATCATCAAACTGTTCAACGTAGCCTTCATGGCATTTTCTTAGTTAATGTATGTAGACATTTGTATTCTGCCTTTAGTAAGTTTTGCCTGTACCCATTCTAAGATGCATCGTAGGTGTGGCCCCACCCATTACCCTCCCTCTACCCTAACTTCCCCCTCCCTTCCCCTTCTTTGGCCCTTTCCCCATATTCTTGTGCTACAGTTGGATTATAGCCTTCATGTGAAAGCTATAATTTAGCTTCATAGTAGGGCTCAGTACATTGGATACTTTTTCTTCCATTCCTGAGATACTTTGCTAAGAAGAATATGTTCCAGCTATAGTTTTATAGGTGAGAAAATGAGGCTTAGGGAGAGGAAGAGTCTTCCCAATATCCACAGCAAGTTACTTGCAGAGCTGGGACTCAAGCCCAGGTCTCTCTCGGTCTGGAGCCCACCATACCACATTACTTCCTATTGCATCTTGTATGGCATGTTGCACATGAATGTTTTATAACCAAACTTGTTTCCAAAACCAACTTCAAGGGTCCTAGAAATATCTGATCCACCCATTGTCAGCACAGAGACTCTAAAAAATAGTTAACAACATGTTAAAACTTAATCAGTATCTACTGACTTATTGAACTTCACATTTTGACATTTTTGCCTGAAAGGAAGAATCAATACAAGTGTGAAAACTCATGATTAGTATTGATTTCAGGACAGAAAGTCATATGCAAAAGTTGCAATTGAGAATTAGCTAAAAAGGTGATTTCAGTTGTTCCATTCACTCATTCATTCATTCAACATTTTTGCTATATACTTTGTTCAAACCATTGTGCCATACACATATAGCACATTAAAGATAAAATAGTATCTAAGATACAACTGCTCTAAGTAATGCACAGGGAGAAAATATGAGGCAAATATATATATATATATAACCCATATATATACTGTATCATATATAAATAAATCAGTCTCAGCTTATGTGTGTATATATATGTAATTGCTTTATAACAGGAAAAAAAGATCATGGAGAAGGCAGTCTTTAAAGAATACTTTGGGTTTTGGAAATGCATACCATGGGGATTCTAAAATAAGTAAATAGAGATGCAAGAACATCAAACAGAAAAATCAGTAACAGGTACACGTTCAGATACAAAACTGATGAGTATATCTGGATTGTATTGTTCTGAAAGCAAAGGGGACACATCTAGGGGATATTGTCGATCAAGTTAAAGCATATTGCTTTTTATTTAATAAGCAGTGGGAAGCACTCAAGGTTAATATTTAGGGAAACCATATCTTCAGAGCTGTGCTGTAGAGATGAACATCATGAGCAAAACGAACAGCTCGAATGATAATTGACAAGACCAATCATGGGCTCACTGTGTGCCAGGTACTATGATAACAGTTTTGCTTGCATCAGCCCATTTATTTTTCATTTTACCCTGACAAGGTTGTGTTATTATTATAACATTTTTATAGATGAGAAAACCAGAGCTAAGAGAGGATAAATAATATCCTAATAGCTTCAAGGTTAACAAATAGAGAAGCTTGAATTTAAACTCAAGTTATTCTGTACCAGGATCCCAGATGTCTTAGATGAACCAGAGATGGAAGAGATAGGAGGGATGTGAACTGCTTGGGAGCTTTTCATGACATTACAGCAAGAACTAGTTTTGTAATAGTGTGAATATTTGACTTTTACTCAACTCTGCATCACCCCCTCACCCCATCCAATACTTAAGTTCCTTCAACAACAGCATCTTCTCTCTGCACAGCCACCTTTAGTGATAAGGACTTCAAAGCTTAGGCATTTGTCCTTTCAAAATTAGCTGGTGGAGTTGCCCCTAAATAAATTGGCTGTTTTTAAGACGGGGGCACAATCATCTCCACATTTACCTCCAAATTCTACCACTTCCTAAGGACAAGTGCATCGACATCATCGGTTGTCTATTTCTCCTATCTCTTCCTATAGGAACGGGTAGTTCCTTCCTATAAGATAATTAATGACAACTAAAGGCAGGAAGTGTCTCAAATATTGCAGGCAATTAAAAACATTAAGTATATAATTATTTTCCCCAATGCTTCTAATCACCAATCCTATTTTTGATCACTATTTTTGAAGACATACAGATGGACAGCCATTCAAATGTATGAAGGCCATTATTGTGCCATCTTCTATATTGTACACAGGTATTTTATCTAATTGTATATATATATATGTGTTTGAGCATGTGTGTATGTGTACATATATATGTACATACACATGCAATCTCATGATAGACAAAATAATAGTCCACCAATATCTTTAGGCACTAACCCCTAGAAACTGTAAATATGTTAGATTACAAGACAAAAGGCAATTACAACTGCAGATGGAATCAAAGTTGCTAACCAGTTGCTCTTGAAATACAAGATTACTGTGGATTATCTGAGTGGGCCAAATAAACCCTTACAGTTGTATAATTGCAGAAGAATCACCTTTGGGGAGATGCTACGTGAGAAGCACTTAAACCACCATTTCTCTCTTTCAAGAAGGAGAAGGTAAGGGGAGCACACACTAGGGGATGTGGGCAACCTCTAGAAACAGGGGATAGTTAATCCTCTATGTGTGAAAAGGAAGGCAGCCCTACAGGTTTTCATACAGTGAGACCCACAATGAACTTTTTATCTGTATAACAGTATCCCCTAAGTACCCTTTTTATTGTCAGACCACTGTCTAACTTTAATATAATACAAAGTATGCATTAATATTTAAAATATATATTCCTATGTTTTTATGTTAATCTAAGGTAATATATTTGTGTTTTTCAAAAGCACTAAGTTTGTGGTGATTTTTCAGTAGCAATAAAAAGCTAATACATTGTACATGTATCCTGGCTTCTGCTGGATAAATTACTTTATTTCCTTTGTATGCATTTAACTTGACCTAGTTTTGAGTGGCTTCCCCAGCCAAGCCATTGAAGATCAAGGGAAAAGAGGACTGACCTTAACAATGACCTCCAAGAGGGTACCCTGATGAGAGCACTGTGCCTACCCTAGCAGTGGTTGTATATACTCAGAACAGCATGGAACTCTCACCTCCCTCATTGCAGGCTCTTCTAAGGCAACCTATTTTTTATCTCAGCATTAAAAAAAAACATTTACAAGCTACTCTAGAGTCACATTGAAGTGTTAGTCAACTAAAATGTCTAAATTTTTCATACAAATCACTTTTAAGGCACTTCTCCATTTGGTGGTGAAATTTTGGAATCTCTATTGAAGATAATGTGTTTATGGCATTGATCACATGAGAAATATACTGGTATCTATTCCATGCCTAGGCATTTAAACTGAGCTTGACCACTTATTACAAACAGCCAATGTTTTGCCAAGCTCCCCCACACACACTTTCTTATTTGACAATCTCCTAGTCCAATGCTTGACTCCAGTCATTCCTCATAATGTGTCCCAGAAAGTCTTTGTCTTATAAGACATAGAAGTTTTATTCCCTAGTTTACAAAACATAGTCTTCTGTGCTCCATGATCAGGTTCTAACACTGCCTTGTGTTTGAAGTCTACAGTTCTAGAATAGCCTTTATCCAGTCTTAGCTCACAGGACACACCAACCAGGGAGGTCTGACACCCTCCACTCTGCCCCGTCTGCCTGTCCAGAGAGAAAATTTCAAAAAGGTTCTGTTATTAACTTACTTAACTCTCTAACTCTAACTCCAGTCTGTGAAAGAGAAACAATGTCAGAAATTTGTGGTAGGGACTATGGAAGGGAGTTCATATAAAACCGTAAGTAGTGTCTGGATCACTGTAGATGTTCAAAATGTCTTCTATGAAGCTAAGGTATGATGCCCCATGATCATATCAATGTACACAGCTATGATTTAATAAAAAAAAAAGTCTTAGAGATTTGACAATAAGATGATGATGATGATTATTTTGGAGGGTTATGTACATATAATGTTAGTTAATGCCATTGAGTATAGATGCTATTACCAAGGAACAATTTTGCAAAGAAAAATAGAATGGGAAAATAACCCTGTATTTAATTACATCCAATAGCCACAAAAAGAATTTATACTCCACATGTTTCTAGATCCTTACCCCTACCTCTATTGGTAGGTGAAGGCTATTTCCCCTCCTCTTTACCCTGAGTGAACATTTGTGATCACCTAAAGAAATGAAATGTACAAGCCTGTGTGACTTCCAAGAAGAGATCTTATCTTGAGACATGGATATATCTTTGGCTCCTTGAGCTGCCAAGTAGGAAGTTTGGCTAGCCTGAAGGTAGAACTGGAAAGTTTAGCAACTACAGCATTTCTTGCTGTAATGTGAATACTTGTAAATGAACCTAATGTAATAAATGATCTAAGTAACTAGATTTCCAGACAAAGAATTGAAGTTGCTGCCTGCCTTCTCCTAGCCCAGGCTGCCTATAGAAAAGTGCAAAACAATAGAGAAGCTTCAAGATTAAAAAAAATTGTTAAATACCTAGGAGCCAAGACTTGCTAGGGAAAGAAAACATTTTAATTCTGAGCCTCCCTGATTATTTCGGGAAAATAACCCTTAAAATAGCAAATGATTAAGGAAAGAAAAAAAAAAAGTCTAGCACTAGACTGTTTATCTCAGCTTAATTTATAATCACCAAAATGTGGAAACAATCTAAGTGCTCACTAGCCCAGGAATGAATTAACTGTGGTATATGTACACCATGGAATACTATTCAGCCACTAAAAAAGATGGAGACATCCCTTCCCATCCCACTTCTTTTTACCAAATCACAACCAAATTTGGTACACTCAGTTTTTGGAATTCCTCTACAGATCAGATAAGATAGACTTCCTAGACATGGACCTTCAGGAATTGTGGAAAGGGGAAAGAGTGAGAAGGAGGTGTATTGGGTAAAAGAAGGTGCCATATACTATTTGTATAAGACTCCAGGAGGAGGCCAGTTTTCTGCCTACAAGGAACCAACGTAGGATATAGACACAGCATGATTCAATAGAACAAGGCCCTGAGAGTAGGGCCATGGTGTATTGCTGTACAATTTATTCACACACGAAGATCCTCAGGGAAGAGAATGGGGCAAGGGATGAAGGTGGCAACTCCAGATTACAAGTCCTGTACCCCAGCAAGAGGCTGTCTGCAGTGGTGTGCTGAAGAACCTATGGTTGCAATTGGTGAATGAGTATAGTTCCAACATACACATTGCTTGATATTTTACTTATGTTAACAATTAGGAGGAAAGTAAAATACCAAACGTGTATGTTGTCTGGAATTGGATCTTCACCCATTTGTCAATGACCCAAGTAAATTTGCTGAAAGTTTTTTAAATATTGAAAGAATATTCCTTGTATTTTTTCACTATTCACAATGTAATGACTATAGGCACCACGCAATTGTGAATTTAATCCACATTATCAATAGTACCTACATTTCTTTCTTAAGATAATCAACAAAATAATAAACGAAGACTTGCTGAACTAATACCTTTCGCAACAATTTGGATGGAACTGGAGAACATTTTCTTCATGAAGTATCTCGTGGATGGATATAAGTACAAACACCACATATACTTGCTGTCAAATCAGAACTAACTCATGACACACATGTGCACAGAGAGAAGTAAAACTCAGTGGAAATCAACCAGGGGGAAGAAGGGAGAAAAACCTACACAACAGGTACAAAAAACAGTGAGTGATGGGCACATGTATCGCTGGCTCTTAAGCATTATAAGAGCAACCCATGCAACCTAAAACATTTTCACTTCCTTAATATTTTGAAATTAAATAAATAAATCAGATGCTGTAAACCAAAAGGAAAAAAAAAAAAAAAGGATGACTATAAAACTTTCGAGAATATTAAGGCATATCTCACAAATCATTTCTATTGCACATACGGCTTCTAAGAATCTGAAGTTTATTATCCTACAACTGTCCCTCAGGAAGTACAAAGTAACATAAGGATTATCTTGACCAGGTCTGTGGTTATAAATTTTGGTCTAATGGATTGGATTATAAATTGATATATGTAAAAAAAAACACAAAGTTTTTTTAAAACAGGACATTAGACTGAAAGAAACAGAGAAAATATCAATTAAAAGAGGTCTTTGTGATCTTGAACTTCTACAAATAGAAAGCAGGGTGATAGAACTACAGAGCTGCTAACATAGGCTACAGTTTATGGAAAAGAGATGTGGAAATAATTACCAGACTGCAAAACTGAACCTTCATCAAGGAATTAGAAACATATGCCCAGCTACTTTTTTCAGAACTGCTATGAACCAATGAGTGAGGTACCTTCAATTTCCCTCTTTTTGTAAAAAAAAAATGTGAATGTCAAATGAGGTTATTCTATCAGTCCTACCATTACAAGCTGGGTGTAAGAGAAAGGAAGATAGCATGTCATGTTAGTTTAAAAGTATAAAATGGAGAGGAAAGCTACTCAAGAAACTATATACGTACAGCCTAAGCGCAGTGGCTCACACCTATAATCCCAGCATTTTGGGAAACAGAGGAAGAAGTATTACCGGAGTCCAGGAGTTAGAGATCAACTTGGGCTTCACAGCAAGGTCCCATAATTAGCGGACTTGGAGGTACATGCCTATAGTCCTACCTACCCAGGAGGCTAAGGCAGAAAGATTGCCTAAGCTCAGGAGTGTGAGGTACAACGAGCTATGATTATACCATCACACTCTAGCCTGGGCAACAGAGTAAAACCTTGTTTTTAAAAAATGCAGCAGGGTGGCGCCTGGGAATCAAAGGAGTAGAGCGCTGGCCCCATATACCGGACGTGGTGGGTTCAAACCCAGCCCTGGTCAAAAACTGCAAAAAACAAACAAAATAAAAAGCAGCAGCAGCAGCCATACACAAGGACCCACACTGAGGAACCTTATCCACACTGAACCTGACTTAGATACCAAGGTCCTGGTCATTGGCCAGAAGCCTAATGCCAAAATGGAATGAGATGTTGGAGGGGATGGGGAGAGGTCTTAGGGGACTAGGAGACAGAGTGAATCTCTTTGGCATGTAAGGGATGTGTATTGTTGGGACCAGAGGGAAGACTGTAGGAAGTTTTATTTTCCCAATGTGGCCACAAAAATATTTCTGCTCTTGTAGAATCCAGGCTCATCCCCAGCAAAGTACGGCATCTTTTCTCCTCCAGAGCAGGAATTTGTAACTATCTTGATGAAATGTTACAGAAGTGAGAACTCATGATTTGTGAGGTTAAATGATAAAAGGTCACTGTTCTCTCTCTCCCCCCACCCCCCAGCCCCCAGCTCTTCCTCTCCCTCTCCCACTGTTAAGTGCCTCCTTGAAGCCCTGAGCCCCCATGCAAGTATTATGGCTACCTTGCTGCTGCTATACTAAAATAACAATGAAAACAAACTACATACAGCCAGAGAGAAGCTCCAACTTCTGCATTTCTCATCTATTGCCATCTCCTCCCTCTTCCCAGGATCCAGACTTGACTGAATAAGCCTTCAGATGATTCCACCTCCAGCATTCCTGACAGCAACTGCCTGAGAGAACCTGAGTGAGAACCACCAAGCTGGGCCAGTCAACCTCCAGAACCATGAAGGATAAAAATAAGATGATTGTCATTGTTTTAAGCCAAGAAGTTTGGAGGTGGTTTGCTATGCGGCAGTGGATAACCAGAATACAAATTTTCCAAACACTGAAGGAAGTGGTACATTCACATAATGAGGCAGAACTGAGATGTGAGAGCTTTGTGGGAGCCAAATTCAAGAAAAAGAAAAATATTCATTATTTTTAAAGGCTGTAAAGGGAAAAAAGAGAATGAAAATTGGAGGAAGGTAACTGAACATTAAATGTGGTTCCCATTTCTTGCCTGGAATGTAAAACTGACTAGCCTTCTAAACATAAAGACGATATCAAATATGAGAAAGCGCCAGCGTATGTTCCCTCTGCCAGGCTCCTTCTTGTCCCACTCATCAAATTCTTCTTCTCCAACTCCATCCAGAAGTCTGGATGAAAAGGAAAGCATTCTCATTATGTATAAACTATGAGCAAGGTGCTTTACCTACATTATTTCCTTTGATTAGCAACAATAAGCCAATTAAATAAGTACTACTCTCATGATAATCAGTATAAAGTTTAGAAAAATTAAATAATTTAAAAATAGACATGCAGCTAGCATATGGTACACCCATTATTGTAACCTAGTCCTGTGTGATTTCAATAGCTGCAGTGAAGACAACTGTAGTCAGCTCTTTATAATCAAATCTAGTCCAATGGAGACTAAAGTGAATTCTGATGATTTAAGTACTAGTCCTCTCTGAACTCTCTCTCCTCCATATGGCATCCTCCAGATGGTTGGAAGCTCGGGAGAGTGATCTGTGGCAATCAGTTTTTCTCTCCCCCCAACAATGCCAATTCATGTATTTCTTTCTCATAATACCCCTGGGCTCTAAGAGAACTACCCTCTATAGGCACAAATTAAGCTTTGCTCTATAACAGCATGGGGAAGCTAAGCTCAAAATTCTAAAAATAGCCTACAGAAGACTGTGTTTAATGCAGGAATCAGCTTCCAGATTGTGTCCTGTTTACAAAGGCACATATTGTACTAATAGTAAAATCAAGCAAGTTCTACTTTCATAATGGTGGCCCTAAAATGAATTCCACCCACCCACACCCCCACTCTACCCACACTCCAACTCCATCAAAGCAATTAAGTCTTAAATTCACCTTGCTCTGATCTAGTAGGATTTTGCACACATGTTCCTGTGGTTTGTTTACCATCTTCCCCAAACTGCTTTACTAACTGAAATGAAGGAATGAGCTCACCCACATATGCATTCTGGACTTCTAAATTTTAACTTACAAGATAAATGTGCTTTCCTAGTGCTCTTAGAACAACCACTTACATGAAACAGGTGTCACTCATCACCAGAAGCCAGCTCTTCAAAGTATATTCTAGAGTATTCTAGGTTCCATAAGACACTAATAGCTGTTTAGTAGAAATAGAGTTTTTGTGGTCAAATAATTTGAGGAAACACAACAGTTCCTTTACTGTCTTATAACTCTATTGTACACATTAGCAAGATACAAATCTGTTTAACTGCACTTAAGCCAGGGTTTTCCAACTGATTTGACCATAGGTTCTTCATACAATTCCTAATGTTCTTCTCGAATACTAGAATTCTTCAAGCAACACATTAGGAAAAACATCATTCTAATCCCTTTGCATGTAATTGTTTTAGATCAATTGGTAGAACGATGGAGGAATGCAATTTTTTTTTCAAACTAATTAAATATCTAATTACAATTATTAAAGAGCACGAGAAAAGATAGAGGCAAATCAAATGCTATGAAGGTGCAGAAAAATTTAACGAAGCAACAAAATTAAATAGATATTTAGTTCACGGAGTACAAGTTCAGTATAGTTATTTCGAGGAAACAGTCCGATATGGTAAGATTATGAGTGTCAGAGTCAAATGGTCTAACTAAAATTCTATTTCTACCACTTCTTAGCAGAATAAGTGCTTTTTAAACTGACTAAAAGAAAGTTATTGAAACTCTATAAGCCTCATCTTTATGTATAAAATATGAATAAAAATGGCTACTTTGTAGGAGTGGTTATGCAAATTAAACAAGCTATCATATATAAAATGCCTTCTACATTATAGATATGAATATAATATTTTTTATGGTTATTTTCATTGCTCATTTATCAATTTTTAAGTTAATTTATTGTGTTCTTGTTTTTTTTAAGAGAAACAGATTCTTGCTCTGTCACCCAACCTGGCGTGTAGTTTCACACTGAACTCCCTGGCTCAGAAATATTCAAGCCTCAGCCTCACAAAGAACTGGGACAGCAGGGATCATCCATGGTGCTGGACAATCAATTTCATATTGTTACATTATACTT
>CAUYPK010078668.1:0-28988 GCA_963574355.1 Loris lydekkerianus | reverse complement strand
TACCAAATGTAGAATATAAATGTCTTAACACAATAACTAAGAAAATGCCAGGAAGGCTATGTAAACCAGTGTGATGAAAATATGTCAAATTGTATATAAAACCAGTGTATGGCGCCCCATGATCGTAGTAATGTACATAGCTATGATTCAATAATAAAATTAAAAAAAAAAGAGTACTACAGCTGAAGTGCAGGCAAGTTATTTAACGTACTCTTATTAAAAGTAAATTTAGTCAATGTTCATTTAGTGAAATCATGTGATATATATAATAATTTATATTTTAAATATATGTTTTATTTTAAAACAGAACATCATCTATACCTAAGTGTGTATTCTAGAGAAAATAACTAAAATAACAGGAAAAACTGATTCAATAAAAAATTTTTTTTTTTTTTCTTTTTGAGATAGAGTCCTGCTCTGTTGCCTGGGCTGGAGTGCTATAGCTTCAGCCTAGCTCACAGAAACTTCAAACTTCCTTAATTGCGGTGGCTAAAACTTCCATTACAATATTAAGGAGCAATGGAGACAATGGGCAGCCTTGCCTGGTTCCTGATCTGAGTGGAAATGATTTCAATTTAATTCCATTCAATATAATATTGGCTGTGGGTTTGCTGTAGGTGGCTTCTATCAGAATTATTTATTGCCTGAGGACCTCTGGCCAATCTTGACCAACTTCCCCAAGACTCCCTATGCACCAGATAGGAGAAGCAGCACTTGAACCCCCGGTCTGAAACTTGGATCCCCCTCCACTGCTAGAGGTTCTGTTCTTCTCCTTCCTTTGGCTATCAATCTATCAGTCTTTCTCTCTTCCAATAAACTCTGTCTTGTCGTTTATTTGTGTGTCTGTGGTTTCTTTCTTCAAACCCCAAGAACCAAGGACATGATATAGAGAGATATTCCAGCAATTAATATTTTCTTAAATCTACCTAGTCTGGTTTTACACGATTAACATTACCCTTCCCTCACAATTATAAAATAATTAATCCTGGCTTAAAAGAGGTTTTTTTGTGCCCCAGCCCGCGGGGCTAGTTCAGCAGGGACCTAGGGTAGGGGGGAGAGAGTGAAAAGACAAGAGACATGAAGAACGGGGAGCAAGACAGTTCTCATTTCTTTAAGATTGGTTTTCTTTTTTCTTTTATTTTGGCCAGGGTTGGTTTTGAACCCACCACCCTCGGCATATGGGGTCAGTGCCCTACTCCTTGAGCCACAGGCACCGCCCAAGATCGGTTTTTATTACAAAGAGCATTTGCAGGCCCGGCAGGGTGGCTCACGCACTCGGGGAGGCCTTGGAGGATGGATTGCTTGAGCTCACCAGTTGGAGACCAGCCTGAGTAAGGGTAACCCTGTCTCTAAAAATAGCCAGGTATTACGGTAGGAGGCTGAGACAAGAGAATTGCTTGAGCCCAAGACTTTGAGGTTGCTGAGAGCTATGATGCCACTGCACTCGACCTAGGGCAACAAAGTAATTATGTCTAAAAATTTACAGGGGTATATGAGACAAAGGATGTTCCCATTCTAAAATAATTTCTTTGGCTCACCATATTTTTCTCTTTTTTGAGACAAAGTCTCACTCTGTGGCCCTGGGTAGAGAAGTACCCTGGTGTCATAACTCATGACAAACTCAAACTCCTAGACTTGAGCAATCCTTTTGCCTCAGCCTCCTGAGTAGTTGGGAATACAGGCATGCACTACTATGCCTGGCAGTTTTTTCAATTTTTAGAAGAGAGGACATCTCACTTTTGCTCAGACTGGTCACGGAACTCCTGAGCTCAAGAGATCCTCCTGCCTCAGCCTAGGACTCCTAGAGTGCTAGGTTATAGAAGTGAGCTACTGTGCCTAGTCCCCATATTTTTATTAATAGTGAGGTAGAAAACTTTAGTTCATCTTGATACTCCCATAGGAATTTGTCATTTGTTATTTTGCGCTACCGTATATAGGTGGGAAGGTTTAACACATGTACTTTTGATACAGGATTACACCACTCAGGACTAGACAGGGAGCCCCCATTTCCAGGCACAAGCAAACTGCCTTTTTCAGGAACACCCTCTGGGATCTGATAATATCATGAATAAAGAAGCCTGGGATGGGTTTTTGGGTGGTTCCACCTTGAGTAGGAGCACTCACCCTAATCCCTTCTCAGAAACAAAGACTGTAAAAGACCTGATAGCCTTGCCCTAGTGGAGGAACTACATTCATTCGTTAATACACTTTGAAAAGATGTTTTTCCATCTACCAACTGCCAACTAGTGTAATCCTCTAGACCTAAGACCCCTAGATAAAAGCAGCCACGTGGAGATCCCCCCTCAGTTCAGTTTAGTTTTTTACCCCTTCCAGAAGCTCTAATGCTGTTTACTTCTTCTGTATTCCTTTCTAACTTCTAATAAAAATCCTATCTTACCACTGATCTGTGGTCCATGGGTTCATTCTTCAAATCTTTGAGACCAAGGACCTACTGCAGAGCGAGATTCTGGTTATCACTTTCAGGCACTCTCATGTGCAATTGAGAGTAGGTCCTTGTCTTCCCATAGCACCACATTCCAGTACTTTATAACTATTTGGTGGGAAAAAAAAAAGGTGGTTTATTATTTTTTGCTGTTACATTGTAGAAGATAACCCTTGACTTCTATTTGGGTGATGCTTCTCACTGATCACATTTCATAGGGATTTTACTTTCAAATATACGGAATTGCACCCCAGAGAAGAGAGTCTCAGGCAGATTTTGTTACATAACAATATCTCAGTCTTCAATAAATTAACACATGGTGAATTTTCATGAAAGATTACTACTAGGCCATTAATGCAAGTTCATGAAGTAGCTTATGGTTTTTACCCCTACCTACTGTTCTGGAATTTCAAAGTTCAGACAAAACATTTCTGCAGCCGACAAGTTAAACAGCAAAGGAAAACTTGATTCATGACCTTGCAATAGGCATCAAGACTATTGCACCAAGGCAAGGGAGGGCATCGGTGGTCGGAAGGTCGTTAAGAGAAACTGGTTAAGTGTTGTTTGTGTGTTTTCTCTCCCAAATTCATTTGCTGAAGCCCTAACCCCTCAGTGTGGCTGTATTTGTAGTAAGGAAGTAATAAAAATTTTAAAAGGTCATAAAGGTGGGCACTGAGCCTCTAGTGAGAGACACCCTCTTTGTCCTTATTTATTGTTGTTGTTGTAGTTGTAGAGACAGAGTCTTACTTTGTCACCCTCAGTAGAGTGCTGTGGCATCACAGCTCACAGAAACCTCAAATTCTTGGGTTTAAGCGATTCTCTTGCCTCAGTCTCCCAAGTAGCTGGGACTACGGGTGCCTGCCACACTGCCCGGCTACTTTCAGAGACGAGGTCTCACTCTGGCTCAGGCTGTTCTAGAACTCATGAGCTCAGGCAATCTACCTGCTTCAGCCTCCCAGAGCGCTAGGATTACAGGTGTGAGCCACCAGACCTGCCTGGAATAAAGCCGTTTTAATTGCACAAACCTGGCCTCCATTTCCCTTTCCTCTCTCACCTCTGAATAACATTTCATCTTTGGCACTGTAATCTTTCAAATAGAAAAATAAAAATTAATTGTTGGAGCAGACTGTAACCCTAATTTATGAGTCTATATGTTGGTCTGGAAGCATCTTTAGAAGACGAAGTAAGCATGGAAACAGCAATCCAACTGTTTCTGCACACCAATTCCTGGTTGGCAATTTGAATCTTTTGGTGATGACACAGACATCAGAGAAGGTTTGGTAAGATTAGGACCATGGATATTTCCCACGAGGCACATGATGGAGTTCTTGTGAACTTCCCAAGTGGTCCACATGGTAGTAGCTCTGCTCATGAAAGTGGCCCATACTTGATTTTCTGTGATGACAAGTTCTTAAAACTTTGTATCAATTCCTTTAGCTTCAGCTTACAGGTCTTCTGTACATCCAGGGGAAAGGCCAGCTACAAGACAATCTGTCAATAATACTCTGGTTGGGTTTCAGTTAAATTCAGAGGTGGATGAAAAAAATTGGAAACATTAATTTGGAGTGTGTTAGCCAGATATTGACAACATCTAGGAAAATTGAAAATTTGGTTAAGGACTGACAAAATGTATGAAGTATCAGAATCCAGTCCAATTTATAAGTAGGCAACAAAACCTTATAGGTTACAGAGGTGAAAGATAGTTCAAAGGCAATTAATAGGATTAAAATGTGATTGTTGCAGGAAGATGAGGCCCAGTGGAGAGAAAGACTACCCAAACACCATGTTTATAAGAGGAAGGGCTTTATTTCAGCCATTGGAGCTTTCGGTGCAGAAGAATTTGAAATGGCTGTGCTCCCTGACTGGCTTGGTCTTTCCCTTTTTATGTCCAGTCAAGAAGTTTCAGCCCACGGGTACCTTTCTAATCGGTCAGTTTGAATCAAGCAGGAGATGCTGTTCCAGCCCCCACAGAACTACAGGATTTCACAGAAGTGGAAATTTCCAGTTTCCAGGAAGTCAAGCCTACAAATTCCCAAGAGCTGAGTCACCATGGAGAGGACCCTGCAGGTGCATCCTTGTGGTCTCCTTAAGAAGACATGTTCTCCTGGACCGCACCCTTCTCAGGGATCCTCTCTCATTCCCACCTTTTGAGACTCCATATATATTTTAATTTGGGGTCTCAATATCAGTTTGCTTCAGCTGGAGCCAGTATTAATCATTTTTCACATTTGACTTTATATCACTTTTCTACAAAATAGAAGGCATAGAATTATTTCTGATCAGGCAGCGCCTATGGCTCAGTGAGTAGGGTGCTGGCCCCATACACTGAGGGTGGCGGGTTCAAACTGGCCCCGGCCAAACTGCAACAAAAAATAGCTGGGCCTTGTGGTGGGCGCCTGTAGTCCCAGCTACTCAGGAGGCTGAGGCAAGAGAATTACCTAAGCCCAAGAGCTGGGGGTTGCTGTGAGCTGTGACACCACGGCACTTTACCGAGGAAGAAAAATGAGACTGTGTCTCTAAAAAAAAAAAGGAAGAAGAAGAAGAATTATTATTTCTGGTATGCCCTATAGTTTCTTTCCCAGGCCCTTCTGCCGCAGCACCCCCACATGGCGCTGCAGGCAGTGAGCTTCAGAGTCACCTGGCTGGGCTTTCCTATTTCCCTGTTCTGGACCAGCACTCAGATTTCAAGGACTGTGACTTCTCTTGGGTTCTCTACCCAGGCCTTAATTGTACTCTGCTGGGCTAGTATACATACAAGGTTTGACTTTTCCCTGTGTCACACATCAAGTACTGTATGTGATTATGAGTGCAAGCTTCCTTCTATTCATAGAAGCTAAAAGGAGTCACCCTTTGTCCTATCTCAGTGGTGTGGGTACACAGATTACATCCCTCCTCCCCTTTTCCCAAAGTCTAACTTAGACAAGTCCTGTGAGGAGTTTCCTCAGGCTTCAGCCATGCGCTGACCAGCCAGCTCCCAGTATGTGGCTGGAGCAGGGCATGTTGACCATCTTAAAAGTCACCTTTGCTCCCATGGGGCAGTGAAGCTCTCTTCAGCCAGCTGTGTGGAATCCAGGCGAGGATTCCTTCTCCCTTTGCTGCTGTGCGTGTGGCCAGGATGATGGTATAAAGTCCTTTCTTGGTTTGAAGGGTGACTGGGTTCTGCTCCTTGACCTAGACTTGATCCCCTTGATTCCCCAGGGAAACGATGTACAGACAGAAAAGACTACGTAGAACACAGTAGTATAACTACTACATATCCTATACTCTTTGGCCAGTCTCTTAGTCCAATTTAATAAATCAACTTAGTAAAACAGCTATGTCTCATTTTATGAGCTGACATTGCAGACAAGGCTGGAATTTAATACAGGTGGGCCACAGCCTCTTTTCTTCCTGAACCATTTTTCTCTCTCCAATTTCTCTCTTTACTAAAGACAAATTATAGCGGAACTAATTTAAAATAAACTATACCGAAATAAATAAATAAATAAAATAAAATAAAATAAACTGTACCTTCAGTATACAGAGTCTTATTATTTGCATGAAGTGCAGCAAGAATAATTATTAGCCATCTAGGATTTCTTCTTTTTAAAATTGGCTTTGCTGGTACCTTTTATAAGGAATCTCAGGTTAGACTTGAAAGTGTTCCATGAGCTCAGGTTTCATCTGTGCCATAGATAACTGTATGCATTGGGTAAATTCCTCTTCTCTTGAGGTCCCCAAGCACATTTCCATTCCTGCACCTGTCAGAAACCGACCTTCATTACTTACCACAGATCAGGAAATGTTACTGATGGGTATCTGGCCAGTTTTTCCAAAGGGCTTTTTTATTGGCCTTATATAGTCAACCTTAATTCCTTAATGGAGTCTGGACTCTTCTGGAAATGATATTCCAGGCAAAGCCTTGGTAAAATAACCAGTCCCTGGGTGGCGCCTGTGGCTCAAAGAAGTAGGGCGCCAGCCCCTTATAATAAATAAAATAACCAGTCCCCCTTCATCATGTCCTATAGAACAAAACAGAGTCCTTTTTTTGAGACAGATCTTCACGCTCTTGCCCTGGGTAGAGTGCTGTAGCATCACAGATCACAGCAAACTCCAACTTCTAGGCTCAAGTGATTCTCCTGCCTCCACCCCTCCAAGTAACTGGGACTATAGGTGTCCACAATAATACCCGGCTATTTTTTGTTGCAGCCCTCATTGTTGTTTGGTGGGCCCAGGCTGGATTAGAACCCACCAGCTCAGGTGTATGTGGCTGACACCTTGGCGCTTGAGCCCCAGGCACCAAGCCAACAAAACAGATTCTTTTTTTTTTTTTTTTTCAGTTTTTGGCCGGGGCTGGGTTTGAACCCACCACCACCTCTGGCATATGAGGCCAGCGCCCTACTCCTTTGACCCACAGGCACCACCCACAAAACAGATTCTTATTGAACTTATGCAAATAACTGTATTGTCAGAAATGAAGAATACTTACAAATAGCTTCCAAATTCTGGAGAAATCATGGAAAGAGAAAAAAATGTTTCAAATTCTGCCTATAAGTATATACATTGCTGAAAAGCTACAAATAGCTCAAAAGACAGAAAATGGTTTTCTTGCCTTCTGGAAAACGGAACACAGAGAATCATCAATGTTTCAAACAAAAAGCCAGAACAAACCAAGCCAATCCCATGTAACTGATTTCTGTTCTGTTTGAAGTTAAGTTAGCAATACTCATAGACATGTTAGCTCTCTAATTAAAGTTCTAGAAGTTTGCTTTTAGCCTGAAGATATTTAATTTCTCAAGATTTCAGAAATTGTAATTCAAGAGAATTTGTCAGCCTCTCTTAATATTTCTTTTGAAGGACAAATTTGGATTCAGCCAGTTACAAAAAATACTTTCTAAGATGAATTAAAATTATTACTGATAATATACACTAAGAAAGACCAATATTTTATGATATCGAATATGTACATAAACAATTTTTCTAGTGAATTAATATTATTACTGACAACATATACTATGACAGACCAATATTTTATATATTATATAAATATATTTTATATATTATCAATATAATATATAAATTATATATTATAATATATAATATTATATATTATAAATATATATAATATATTTTATATGTTATAATATATATAATATATTTTATGTTATAATATATAATATAGATATATAATATATATTCTAATATAATCATAATCATCAGAAAATTAATCACTATGTCATATTTGACCATTTTTCCTATATAGTTTTAATAAACCAAATAAGCCTAATATGTCTTTCTCAGACAGTGGTCTTAGTATTTCAAAAGGACCAAATTTAGAGTTTTGATTTTGGAAGGTTTGTCAAATATCAAAGGCTTAAAACATTTGTTCAAACATAATTACAAGCCAAAAGATTTTAAAGGCAATACATAGTCAACTGGATCACATGCAAATTCCTTCACACATTTCCTTTCTTGAGCTTTATTTAACCTGCACAGATAACCTACAAACCTTCTGAACGTTCTGGATTGCTCTGCCTACCACTTTCTTAAATAGACATTCTGTTTCAGGACAAAATTTACCACATATTTCTTACACAACACCATTTTCCTTTCCTTCTAATTTCTCTCACTTTCAAAAACCCACTTTACATGAAACAGGTCACAGTGTACTACGAAGTTAATTATTCACTTGGCCAAACTGATAATTAGAAGGTTTAAAAGGCAAGAATCTTATTCTCTGACAAAGACTAAGTTTCCCCAACAATTTAAACAACCAAATTATTACATTTTACAAATGAGAGGCATTTTATTGATACATTGATACAGGATTTTCCCACTCAGGGCTGAACAGGGAACCCCGATTTTTCAGGCTCAGGTAAGCTCAGACATCAGACTCCCATCTCTAGGCACAAACTTGCTCTACAGGCCACACCCTATGAGCTCTAGCAAGGTCAGCCCAAAACATTTTGGATGGTGCCACCCTGACTAGGGAGCACACACCCTAAACCCCTCCCCAGACAAAAACTGCAAAGACCTAATAACCTGCCCAAGGGGAGGGACTGCATTCATTTATTTGTTAAAACACTTGTTCAGTTTACAAAGTCCATCTACCAAGTCCTGACCAAAATATCTCTTAGGGCCAATATTTACCCCTAGACAAAGGACCCTTGCAGCAGACCTCTGACCTGGGCCTCCTCCCCACTGCTGAGACCCGCTACAGATATGGTCATGGACTTGGCCAGCGCGAGATTTATATATATACCCTCTCCCCAACATTTTCAAGGACCATCCAGAGGACACAGGACTGCTGGAACCGCCATGCTTTTGAAGGCATGGGCTTCTGTGTCAGGGCAAACCCCTTCCAGGGCACCCTGCCCTTCCCCAAAAGAGAGAACTCTGCCCAGGTTCCCGCCAGCTTCTCCAGGATTGGTCTCATTGCTACACAGGATGCCTTGTGGTGCCCATCGCCATCCCTCTGGGGATCTGAGCCCGACTCCCTTTTGCTGAGGGCAACAAAAGCCATCGCCCGTCCCTTTGGAAAGGCACTCGCCCATCTCTCAGGACCGGCTGGCCCATGTTCAGCTGCTGTTCACGTGGAACCCTTCTCCACCATGCCGGTAGCTCTGGCGCTCTGCATGCACCTCTGTCCAACAAAAACCTGTTTTGTCACTGATGTGTGGCCCCTGGGCTCCGTGCTCAAGTCCCTGAAACCAAGGACGCACTGAAGAAATTCCAGTAACAAAACCAGAACACAGTCATTCTTTCTTTCATCTCCCCCCTAAGTCTCACATGGCCACGTGGCCGTCAAAGTCTAGACCTGTGTGTGAGACAGAAAGTAGGAAACCTGGAACTTTCAGTTTCTCTCAGAATATCCACGGGGCAGAGTTGGAGCAGGGAAGAAGGAGCCACTCACACCACCATGTCTCCCTGTGAAGGGCGGGCGTGAAAGGCCATCTACTGTCACCCAGCTCAGTCGGTCTCGAAGCACTCGCATGCACACAATTCCAACCATTTCTTAACCTCAGCGTCCCACTCAAGCTGCCACTTAGCCATAGGCAGTGAACCAGCGTCCCCCCAGTCACACCACATCCACACCCTCTTACACCTCTCGCCAGGCCTGCCGGCCATCTAATGCCCCAGGGGCTGATCAGACCCACTTCCACCACCTGGTGGGAACCCCAGATCGATGGCACCTTGCCTTCGAGGTCTCCCTGCGTGGGCACCAGTTCCTGCATACCAGTTCCTCCCGGTGTTCGACTCCTTGAAGACCCACCGAGAGGGTCCTCCCTGGCATGCTCAGTGATTCATGTCACCCAGGCTGATCGAGGCCCCCCACGTGGGTGTCCAGAGGATTGGCAGCAAATACCAGGTGCAACTGAGCCTTCTCTTCTCTGGTTGTCTCATTTCCCAGTCAGAGACACAAAAATATTGCAGGGGGGCGGCGCCTGTGGCTCAAAGGGGTAAGGGCACTGGCCCCATATGCCCGAGGTGGTGGGTTCAAACCCAGCCCTGGCCAAAAACTGCAAAAAAAAAAAAAAATAAAAATAAATAAATCAAAAATATTGTGGGAAGACAAGGCCCAATGGAGAGAAAGAACACCCAAACGCCACATTGTTTTTGTTTTTTTTTTTTAATTTTTTTATTTTATTTTATTTTTAATTTCAACTTGCTTGTACATTCTTCCTTGTTTGAAGTGCTCTTTTTTGGTGTTCATTTTCTTCTTCCTCTGGAGATGCTCTGCTGTTTTTGATGTTAGTAGAGATGGGGTCTTACTCTGGCTCACTGCTGGTCAATACTGGTCTCGAACCTCCGAGCTCAGGCAATCCACCCGCCTTGGCCTCCAAACGCCACCTTTATAAGAGGAAGGGCTTTATTTGAGGTGGCAGAGAAGAATTTGAAATGGCTGTGCTCCCCAACTGGCTCGGTCTTTCACTTTTTATGTCCAGTCAAAAAGTTCCAGCCCACAGGTGCCTTTCTCATTGGTCAGTTTGAATCAAGCAGGAGATGCTGTTCCAGCCCCCACGGAACTACAGGATTTCACAGAAGTGGAAATTTCCAGTTTCCAGGAAGTCAAGTCTACAAATTCCCAAGAGCCGAGTCACCGTGGAGAGGACCCTTGTATATGGCCTGTGCAGGTGCATCCTCATGGTCTCCTTGAGAAGACCTGTTCTCCTGGACTCACCCTTCTCAGGGATCCTCTCTCATGATAAGAAACACAGATACACTATAGTTTTCCAATGAAATGTAAAATTTGCCTCTACAATCATCAATAATTTTCTCTGTCTCTTTTTTTTTTAAATTTTCTTGCAACCTCCAACTCTTGAGCTTACGCGATTCTCTTGCCTCAGCCTCCAGAGTAGCCGGGACTACAGGTACTCGGCATAACGCCTGACTATTTTTTGTTGTTGTTGTTGTTGCAATTTGGCCAGGGCAGGGTTTGAACCCACCACCCTCAGTATATGGGGCTGGTGCCCTACTTACTGAGCCACACATGCTGCCCTCTTTTGTTTTTTTTTGAGACAGAGTCTCTAGCTGTAGCCCTAGGTAGAGTGCCATGCGTTATAGCTGACAGTAACCTCCAACTCTTGAGGTCAAGTGATCTCTTGCCCCAGTTTTTCTATTTTTTTTTTTTTTTTTTTTTTTTAGACCGAGTCTCACTATTTTGCCCTCAGTAGAGTTCTGTGGCATCACAGCTCACAGTCGTCTCAAACTCTTGGGCTTAGGTGATTCTCTTGTCTCAGTCTCCTGAGTAGCTGGGACTACAGGCACATGCCACAATGCCCAGCTATTTTTTTGTTTGTTTGTTTGTTTGTTTTAGTTGTCATTGTTGTTTAGCAGACCCAGGCCCCATGAACCCGCCAGCCCCGGTGTACGTGGCAGTGCCTTAACCACTGAGCTACGCGCATCGAGCCTCTTTTTTTTTTTTGGTTCTCATTTTTGCTCAGGATGGTCTCTAACTCCTGAACTTAAGCAAGCCATCCTCCTTGGCCTCTCAGAGTGCTAGGGTTACAGGCATGAACCACTGCACCTGGCTCAAATAATTAGTTTTCTAACAGATATGCTAATAGACTGTTAATGCATGTGCATGAATTAATATATGGTATTAGGGGGCTATAAAATACACCTATGTATGAAGTATCATTTCTTTTTTATAACTTTCTATTGTTAATATTATCAGGGTAAAAAGATCTTGAATCATCTTTTGAATTTTATATTCTTGTGTGCCATTGATTCTTAATTAATTCTGTAATAATAATAGCGTCCCCTCTCACTCTCAAAAGTGACCAGATTTGAATGACAAGTTCTTTAGTTTCTTTAAATTCTATCTCGAAGGCCAGGCACTGTGGCTCACTCCTGTAATCCTAGCATTCTGGGAGGCTGAGGCTGGTGGATTGCTTGAGCTCATAGTTACAGACAAGCCTGAGCCAGAACAAGACCTCATCTCTAAAAATAGCTGGGTATTGTGGCGGGAGCCTGTAGTTCCAGCTACCTGGGAGGCTGAGGAAAGAGGATCACTTGAGCCCAAGAGGTTGAAGTTGCTGTGAGCTATGATGCCATAGCACTCTATCAAGGGTGATAAAGTGGGCGGCGCCTGTGGCTCAAAGGGATAGGGCACCGGCCCCTTATGCCGGAGGTGGCAGGTTCAAACCCAGCCCCGGCCAAAAACTGCAAAAAAAAAAAAGGGTGACAAAGTGAGACTATGTCTCAAAACACAAGCAAAAACAAAAACAAACAAACAAACAAAACAAACCCAACTCTCTGTCTTGACTTTAAGAGCTGTTTTAAGTTAGGGTCCTCGGATTGTCATCATCACCATTACTGCAACTAAAAGTGGCAAAGGTCCATAGAATAGTATATTTTCAGCTTCATAATCCCAACAGTAAATAATCCCCTTGCTTGAGGATATCTAACACAGAGAATCTTCTTTCTTCTTTTTTTTTTTTTTTGAGACAGAGTCTCACTACGTCACCTTCAGTAGAGTGCTGTAGCATCACAGCTCACAGCAACCTCCTCCAACTCTTGGGCTCAAGTGATTCTCTTGCCTCAGCCTCCCAAGTAGCTGGAACTACAGGTGCCTGCCACAATGCCTGGCTATTTTTTTGTTGTAGTTCTCATTGTTGTTTTAGCTGGCCCAGGCCAGGTTCGAACCCGCCAGCTTGGATATATGTGGCTGGCACTGTAACCACTATGCTACCGGCACTGAGCCGAACATAGAGACTTTTCATGCTTATATTCTGCTCTTCTTGGAAAATGGGAAAATTACCTATTCCCTTACAGATAGCCTGAGCCATCAAAATAGTTCTAGGCAACCAGTTGTGGGCACAAGATCTGTGTGGCACTTACAGGAAGGATCATTTACTGGGATAAGACACTCTTAAGTGACCTTTTTTCATTGTTTAACAATTGTGGAATGGGGAATATTTTGATGGTGTCTGGAATGTTGAGCCAATCTGTGAAGGACAGCTGTCCTGGAATATTATCTGATAAACTTTCACCGTGCTATTGTGCTAAAACATTACAACTTGCGTTCTTAGAGCAGAGTAATTCAGCCTCTCCAGACGATACAGTTAAATGAGCTATGTTATCAGAAGACCGTGTAATTTCTCATTCAAACCTGGTCCCTTTTGAAAGCGGGGACACTACTAATAATTACAGCAGGACAACAGTCACAAACTGGGCCTGACCTGAGTGAACCAGCCCCTGTGGTCACCTCAAGTAGCAGTGTTGAGAACATCTGACCACCAGACAGCTTTCCAAGAATATTTTTTGGTGGCATGTTGAAATGTAATTAAAACCAGAGCAGGTTGTACAAGTTTAGATCTTAAGATAATACAGTCTGGCCACAGAGAATATAAATCTCGGTTTAAAAAGTTGATGAGCCAAGAATATCTTCTTTTTTCCCCCCTAATTAAATTAATTTTGACCTTGAGCTCATATTCTGTGGAACTAATGAGAAACTGAGTTATACCATCAGGATCCTTATCTCTATGATGACTAAAATATTCTGGGGTTTTATATACAGTCAAATGAGTGAGGAGGCTCTGTGACCATGACATGTGAGCTGTCTACTTGTGAGATGCCCCCTGGACCCTTCACTTCTGGAGGTTCCGCTGATCCCATTCTATATTTGATGCAAAATCCTGCCTCCCTAGGTGTAGAGGGCATCCGTTTCCCGTGAGGTTTTGCCACCTGCTGTGGCACTGCTTGCTCAACAGGTCTGGCTTCCTTTTACTGCTGAATAGACAACATCCTCTTGCACTCCTAGTCTGTGGAGGGCTGTCAGTGGTGGGGTTTGGGGGGAGGGCAGTTATTGCTGTACAAGCAAAGTGTGCTTTCTGCCCTGCCAAAACTTTCTTCATTGCTTCACCATGGTGAAGAATCACGCAACTTGGCTACCTGATAAAATAAACTAAGGGAAAAGAAAAAGGTACAGAACAAAAATACACCTGTCCCTTGGTATCTATAGGGGATCAATTCCAGGACTCCCCTCAGATATCAAAATCCTTGGATCCTCAAGTCCCTCATATAAAATGGCATAGTAGGTGGCTCATGCCTGTAATCCTAGCACTTTGGGAGGCTGAATCTGGTGGACAGCTTGAGCTCAGTAGTTCAAGACCAGCCTGAGCAAGAGTGAGACCCCGGGTCTATTAAAAATAGCAAAACTAGAGCGGTGCCTGTGGCTCAGTGGGTAGGGCGCTGGCCCCATATACCGAGGGTGGTGGGTTCAAACCTGGCCCCAGCCAAACTGCAAGAACATCAAAAAAATAGCCAGGTATTGTGGCAGGTGCCTTTGGTCCCAGTTACTCAGGAGGCTGAGGCAAGAGGATCTCCTAAGCCCAGGAGTTGGATGTTGCTATGAGCAGTGTGACCCCACAGCACTTACTGAGTACAAAAAAAAAAAAAAAAGTAATAAAACTAGTTGGGTGTCATGACAGGTGTGTATATTCCCAGCTTGACAGCTAAGGCAAGAGGATTTCTTGAGCCCAAGAGACTGGGGTTGCTTTGAGCTAGGATGATGCCATGGCACTCTACCCAGGGTGAAAGAGTGACATCCCATTAAAAAAAAGGGGGGGGCATAATATTTGAATATAACCTAGGTACATTCTCCTGTATACTTTAAATCCACCTTTTTTTTTTTTTTTTTTTTCTGTCTGCTACACATTGGAAGAATAGGAGTTGTCTGGGGCCACACATTAAATATACAAACACTAACAAAAGCTGATGAGCAAAAGAAAGGTCTGTGCATACTTTCTGTGATATCTGCCATCAAAGATAATCCAAAAAAGTTACCAAAAAATCAGCATGTGGCCTGTGGTCTGCAAGTCAGTTACCCTTGCTTTAAACCATCTCTAGATTACTTGTAACACCTATACAATGTAAATGCTATGTAAATACATGTTACGCTACGTTGTTCAGGGAATAAGGACAAGAAAAAAGTCTGTATATGTTTAGTACAAATGCAGTCATCCATTTTTTCCCAAATATTTTCAATCCATGGTTGGTTAAATCCACAGATGGGGAACCCACAGATACAGAGAACTGACTGTGTAAACTAATTATCTCAGAGCTACCATCTTTCAGCCTTTTAAGTAGAAACTGAGGGAACCTAAGAAAACAAAAAGATCAATTGCCTAAAACAATCTAGCTACAGCTTCCCTCTGACACCTCGAATTCCCTGTAACAGACAATCATGAATTCCTTTGAAAGAAGTTTAGACTCGGTTTTCGAGAGTTGCCTAAATAAATTTGCCTGCAGGGAAATCGAGCTGATTTCATATATGAAACATCTTTCATGAATTCCTTCGTCATATGGTCTCTCCAACATGGTTCTAGCTGAGTCCTGGGTCAAGAACACATGTCAGATAAATAAAGGCAGGGCTGCACCACAGGACAGTGTAGATGGAGAAGGCTTGAGTGACACCACAGAAGGGGCACTCTGGGAACTGTCACTGGGGTTACCAAAAAGAAAGGAGAGCTGCAATGCACATCCCGCTGATTTACAGGTAGTCCTGGCAGCAGGTAGTGGACACAGTGTAACCCAACCACTTGTGCTTTTTATTTATTTTTTAACTTTTTAAATTTTTTTTGAGAATTTTTATTTTTCCATCTACGTGGGTAGAGTATTTGGCGTCACAGCTCACAGCAAGCTCAAACTCTTGGGCTTGAGCAATCCTCTTGCCTCTGCCTCCCAAGTAGGTGGGAATACAGGTGAGGACCACAATGCCCGGCTATTTTTATTTTAGTTTTTTATTGAGACAGAGTCCCACTTTGTTGCCTTCAGTAGAGTGCTATGGCATCATAGATCACAGCAACCTCTAACTCTTGGGCTTAAACGATTCTCTTGCCTCAGCCTCCTGAGTAGCTGGGACTACAGGCATCCACCACAATGCACAGCTATTTTGAGAGGTGGGGGTCTCACTCTGGCTCAGGCTAGTCTCGAACCTGTGAGCTCAGGCAATCCAACCGCCTTGGCCTCCCAGAGTGTTGGGACTACAGAAGTGAGCCACTGTGCCTCGCCCCTGGCTATTGTTACTTTAGAGATGGGTCTAGCTGTTGTTCAGGCCTCCCAAAAGGGCAAGGATTATTATAGGCATGAGCCACTGTGAGGGGCCACTTGTGCTTTTTAGACGGTATTTGTCACTTAGCCATGACCTCCACATTGACCAGCTGTCCAGAGAGTTTTGGTGTGGACCAGCCTCTGTAAATATCTCCTTGGTAGGTTACAGAATTTAAATCACATTGCTAAAAGGTGTTGATTATTTAGGCCAATGTTTTAAGATTTCTCTCTCTCTTTTTTTTTTTTTTAAAGATTTTTCATTTAGAAGTTTCTGTTCTACCCTAATAATGAATTTGTTTTCACACTTTTCATATTATTTTAAGCAAACCATGCTAATTAGTGGGTTTTTTTTTTTTTTTGCAGTTTTTTTGGCTGGGGCTGGGTTTGAACCCGCCACCTCTGGCATATGGGGCCAGCGCCCCACCCCTTTGAGCCATAGGCACTGCCCAACTATTTAATGAATTTTAAAAAACACTATTTGAACTGTTGGTTCTAGCTATTTCTTCATGATTATGGTGTTCATCTACCTATTTAGAGCTGGAAGAATCTATAAATACAAGTTATCACTTCAGTGCCTGGATTTATTACTGTGGTACAGGCTTACTGGGCAAAGACCTTAATCATTGTTATTTCAGAATACAAGTGCCATTATTTGAAATATATATACAGGCTTGGCGCCGTTGGCTTAAGCAGCTAAGGTGCCAGCCACATACACCTGAGCTGGAAGATTCAAATCCAGCCCGGGCCTGCCAAACAACAGTAACAGCTGCAACCAAAAAATAACCGGGCGTTGTGGTGGGTGCCTGTAGTCCCAGCTACTTGGAAGGCTGAGGCAGGAGAATCACTTGAGCCCAGGAGTTGGAGGTTGCTGTGAGCTGTGATGCTACAGCACTCTACCCAAGGGCGACAGCTTGAGGCTCTGTCTCAAAAAAAAAAAAAGACGGTGGCCCTGTGGCTCAAAGGAGTAAGGCGCCAGCTTCATATGCCAGAGGTGGTGGGTTCAGCCCCTGCCAAAAACTGCAAAAAAAAAAAAAAAAGAAATACAATTTTATTTATTAAATAATTTCACATATTTTGTGCTATATTAAACACAGAAAATTCATGTTAATAGTTTTAATTGGTCTTCTCTGTTTTAGGCTATCCACCTTCTTATATTATTTGAATATAAGTTTAAAGACCGGAGCTATGATAATCTTAGCACTATCATAGTGTCAGAAAATATTCACTAAATTTTAATAGACTGTTTAAAAACATTAATTTAAATTTGCATATAAATTAAAATTATGTTTATCTATAGTTTTGATGTACTTAGTTTACAAACAGAATTTTTTTTTTGTTATTGTAGTTTTGCTGGGGCTGGGTTTGAACCCACCACCCTTGGTATATGGGGCTGGCGCCCTACTCACTGAGCCACAGGTGCCACCTTTTTTTTTTTTTTTGAGACTGAGTCTCACTATGTTGTTGCCCTTGTTAGAGTGCTGTGGCATCACAGCTCACAGCAACCTCAAACTCTTGGTCTTAAGTGATTCTCTTGCCTCAGCCTCCAAAGTAGCTGGGCCTACAGGCACCTGCCACAGCGCCCAGCTATTTTTTGTTGCAGTTGTCATTGTTGTTTAGCAGGTCCAGGGTTTGAACCTGCCAGCCTCAGTGTATGTGGCTGGCGCCATAACCACTGTGCTACGGGGCACGGAGCCTACAAGCAGAATTTTTAATGAAGGAAAGATATCTATAAATATTACAAAATATATGAGTAATTTTAAAGTCACTATTTTAATAAAATAGAAATGATTATTTTCCTAAAAGAAATTCATTTTGTTGATAACTGGAAGAATTATTTTATTAATACTAAATCTACTATAAGTTCCAAGTTATAATTGATATTCAACCTGCCCATAAAACATGAAAAGCTGACCAACCTACTTCCAAGAAAATGTGAATTTTAGAAATTATTTGCACTAATATTCCACAATTTCCATTTTACATAGAGCTCACTAAAAGATGGGCTCCAATAAGGCGGGAGTCTTTTCTGACTTAATTATCTGCCGTATCTCCTTCGCTCAACGTATCCTATCCCTTAACACATAGTTGTTGAATGCATGCATGAGTGAACACATCAAGAAACTATAGTGTTTATTCCTCAGATCCTTATATATTGTACAAATTCTACCCAATACTTCTCTGTGGTATACTTACCACATAAGAGCCATCACCTATCCGAAATCTAGGGACTAGGGACTCAGACATTTTCCTTCATTTTCTTTTTCCTTTTTTTTTTTTTTTTTTTTGAGAGAGTCTCACTTTGTCACCCTTGTTAGAGAGCTGTGCTGTCATAGCGCACAGCAACCTCAAACTCTTGGACTAGATTGATTCTCTTGCCTCAGTCTCTGGAGTAGCTAGGACTACAGGTCTTTGCCAATAGCTCCGTTATTTTTTTTTAGAGACAGGGTCTGGCTCTTGCTATTTTTAGAATCAGTGAGCTCAGGCAATCCACCCACCTTGGCCTCCCAGAGTGCTGGGATTACAGACATGAGCCACCTCTCCCAGCCTCGCCTTCATTTTCAAATTCTAGTGACACTCTAGAAAACATTATTGCTGTGGTCTGAATATTTGTGACCCCTAAAACTCACATGTCAAAACCAAATCACTAATGTGATAGGATTAGGGGGTGGGGCTATTGAAAGGTGATTAGTGCCCTCATAAAAGAGGCCCCACAGAGATGTCCTGCCTCTTCCAACAGACAAGATCTCACCAGACAATGAATCTGCTGGTGCCTTGATCATTAAATTCCCAGCCTCCAGAACTGAGAAATATGTCGTTTATAAGCTGCCTAGTTAATGAAATTTTGTTGTAGCAGCCTGAACATATTAAGACAATCACCATCTTCCCAACTAACTAAATTTGTTTTCTAAAATGGGCAACACACGGAGACCTCCAATTTTGAGGCTTAGTAAAACATGCAACCATGTTAACTGTCAAGCATGTGGGAAGTATGAACTTCAGCCACGGTCAGAGTAGTTTGTATGTTGGATACAATTAGTTTAAAATAAACTTTTATGCATTCAAATAGTAGAGCATTTTTTTTTTTTTTTGAGACATAGTTTCACATCGCCCTTGGTAGAGTGCTGTTGTGTCACAGCTCACAGCAACCTCAAACTCTTGGGCTTAAATGAATTTCTTGCCTCAGCCTCCCAAGAAGCTGGGACTACAGGCACCCACCACAATGCCTGGCTATTTTTTTTTTTTTTTTTTTGATGCAGTTGTCATTGGCGTTTTAGCAGGTGTGGGGTGGGTATGAACCCCCTAGCCTCAGTGTAGGTGGTCAGTGCCCTACCTACTGAGGCATAGGCACTGCCAAATAGGAGAGCATTTTTGATGTGGCAAGGTTTCTGCCTTCACGGTATTTTGAACAGAATCCCAAACAGCTATCTTACACTTTGGGTATTTTCTGTTTAATAATAAAACTGAAGCAAACTGGGATGAAGAATTGTTTTTAGAACAAGTGTTATTGCTGTTGCCAGGACTAGACTTGCTGCAACACTGAATCAAGAACTCTAGGAATAAACTGGCTATGGGGTATTTAAATCAGTCAGTGTCTAAATAAATCTAAGTAATTCTTAGATTGGATAGGATAATCTAAAATTTAAATTACCCATTCAACAAATGCACAGTATCAGTGTTTTAGCAGACAATGTACTAAGTCCTGAAGAGAAATCATGAACACATTCAGCATGTGCTCAGACTTCATGATTACAAATTAGCAGGAAGACACATAGAAGTAAAATGCTAACTGGAGGCAGCGCCTGTGGCTCAGTAGGTAGGGCACCAGTCCCTTATACCGAGGGTGGTGGGTTCAAACCTGGCCCCGGCCAAACTGCAACAAAAAAATAGCTGGGCGTTGTGGCGGGCACCTGTAGTTCCAGCTCCTCGGGAGGCTGAGGCAGGAGAATCGCCTAAGCCCAAGAGCTAGAGGTTGCTGTGAGCTGTGACGCCACAGCACTCTACCGAGGGCGATAAAGTGAGGCTCTGTCTCTACAAAAATGCTAACTGGAGGAATAATCAGAAATGGTACAGACTATTCAAAGTCTATACTCATTGCTAGCTCCCTTATCTGCTGTTCAACTATTCACCCCAAAGAGTATCACTTAGTCCTGTTCAAAAGCAAAGTACTTACTAGTAGTCTTAATAAAAAATGAACTGTGTTCAACTTCAATGACATAGACCAAACCAAAAAAAAAAAAAAAAAAAAAAAAAAAAAAAAGGTCCAAAACTCTAATTCTCAGTAGCAGAAGGAAGAAAGTAACCATGTAAAAGAATGGAGAAAAAATGGGGGAACCGTCAAGAGAGTTATTTAAAGATTTTAACTATTTTCCTAACTTGGTTATTATTATTATTATTACTATTTTTGAGACAGGGTCACACTATGTCGCCCTTGGTACAGTGCTGTGGCATCACCGCTTACAGCAACCTCAAACCCTGGGGTTTAAGAAACTCTCTTGCCTCAGCCTCCGATTACCTGGGACTACAGGCACCAGCCACAACACCCGGCTAATTTTTGTTGCAGTTGTCATTGGTGTTGAGCTGGCCCAGGCCCGATTCGAACCCGCCAGCCTCCTAACTTGATTTTTTGGTTTATGGTAAGATACCTTCAAGCGCCAAAATTTGTGTTGTAAGATTGCTATGATTCCGTCACAGTTAGGAGTACCGAGTCCAGGCAGAAGCTGTGACCCACAGCTCTACTCCAGGACGCAGATGGATACAGACTTTGAATAGTCCCGAGCTACACGTCCGCTGGCTTTGCATTCATACTTAAAATCCAAATAAAGCGAAGCTGTTGAGTTGAATGACAAGCACCTCCGCAGCAATTCTGCTGCTATCTCGGCATTTCAAGCTTGGACCTGGTGGGTGTTTTCTCTCTAAACACCCGCATCGGTCACGGTGGGAAGCAGTAACTGGGGCATTAAGAATGCTCTAATTCAGATTTACTTTAGATAACCCGTAAGGGTAGCCAGCCATTACTGTCAACATCCTTGACAAACCAAAACCGAAGAGAATTCAAGCGATGCCAGCGAATCACCCTCCAAAACCTACCAGGGGGCTGGCGCTGGACGCAGCGACATTAACAGGAAAGCAGAACACGGACTAAAATTAGTGTTTGGGAGAGACGTAACGCCTTTTGCGCATATTAAAACGCGCTGAAAAAAAAAAAACTACACACACACAAAAACAACTAAACGCAGGTCGTTGTAAGTCTTTAAAGTGGGCGGCGCCTGTGGCTCAGTGGGTAGAGCGCCGCCCACATACCGAGGGTGGCGGGTTCGAACCCGGCCCCGGCCACACTGCAACCAAAAAATAGCCGGGCGTTGCGGCAGGCGCCTGTAGACCCAGCTGCTCGGGAGGCTGAGGCAGGAGAATCGCCTGAGCCCTGGAGCTGGAGGTTGCTGTGAGCCGTGACGCCACAGCACTCTACCCAGGACGACAGCTTGAGGCTCTGTCTCAAAAAAAAGAAGCCTTTAAACTATAAACACCATGTTGGCGGCTTAGGGTCACCAAGTGCATTGTTTTCCCACTCGCTTCACCCAATGTCTCCTTTCTTCTTAACTTTCCAACCCTGCTCTGCAGCCCTCCCCACGCCAGTGTCTGCGGGCGCTCCCGCCAGCACCGGGACCCGCGCCCCGAGCCCGCCGAGTGGCGGCGGCGGCCGACGCTGAGGACATACGGCAGCAGCGCTTGCTACCGACCCGGGAGCGTCAGGACGCTGCGCGCCCACTCCCAAGTGGCACAAGCTGTAGGACAAACTCCCGGCTCTCGGCGAGCACTTGAGGCCCTGCTCTCGCGGGATCTTCCCCCACTGCCGTCGTCCCTAGGCCTTAGTCCAGGCCTCGCGTTGTCTGGGTGCCGGGGCGGAGCCATCCCGGAGGGGGCGGAGCCAGAGGGGGCGTCCCCAGGCCTTGTTGACTTTGGCTTCCCCGCGGAGCGGCTCCTTGGGCCGCGGGTCTCTGCGCATGCCGGTCGCCGGCGGCTCGGGAGGCCGGGACAGTCCGGCCGCCCCAGACACTGGTTCGGGCCCCGCCCCTTCCCCCGGCGGCGGCGGCGAAGGCGGCGGGCGTGTTGTTGGGGTGGTGGCGGCGCAGCCGGCTGCCGCGAACCCCTCCGAGTCGTCGCGCCTAGTTCCGCGCGCCTCTGCGGCCGGCCAGCCTGGCTGCGGCGCCTCAGGTAATGCCGCCGGCGGGGCGGTCGGGGCGTGCGGGGTCCGGCGGGGGAGCCAGCGGCGGGGAGGTCGGGGGCCGCGGGGCCCAGGGGCCGTTATCGGGGGCCGGGGTCAGCGCCGGGGAGCTGGGGAGCTCGGGGCCCGGCGGGGGCGCGGAGGGGCGGGCGCGGAGCGGTCGGAGTCCGAGGGTTCGACCCCGGCCGGGGGGCGGAGGGAGGCTGGCGCGCCGGGTCCTAAGGCCCGTCCTCCGGGTCCGACCTGGCTCGGGGACCACAGAGTCCCCAGCGCCGGCGTCGCTGGACGCCCGCGGGCCGCTTAGGGCCTTTTCAGATCCACCGTGTGACTTTCTGTTGTTTTGGTTTTGAAGAAAGAGAACCTAACCTACGTAGGCGTGGGGCAGCCTTGGGGGCTGGGAGGAAATTCCGGAGGTTAGAGCAGGCGCTAACGTTTCCTTTCTTACTTTTTTGTTGTTTGTTTGAGTGTCCTCCACTGTCGGTGGCGAGTGCAGTGCCCGTCCTGTTGGTCGGGGTGTCAGACACCGGCCTGGAGAGGACCTAGGAGTAGAACTCGACGGCTTACTTTTGGCAGATAGAAGATGTTTTTGACTTTTATTATTTCGTTTTCGTGTGTCCTCTTTTTAAAATTGGGAAATCATAGCTCTGTTTTTAACGTTACAGATGAGAAGAACTTGGGTATGGAGGAGAAAGTATACTTTCGGCATAGTTATTATTTTTTAATTACAAGGTATTGCGTGCTCTTTAAGAAAAAAATTACCCAGCCAAACAATGAAGAGGCTTACCCTGCGTTGCCCCCACTTGAGGATTTCCCCTTCTAAGACCTTCAGTAACCTGTCAGGTGTGGTGTGTAGCCGTTTAGAACTTTTTTTCTGTACATTTAATGAGTATGGTTTAGAAACAAAATTGGGATCAAATGTAGTACAGTGTATCATTTTATTAGCTAACAGTGCATCATAGTTATCCTTCCATTATATTACCTGTTTCAATCTTCTCAAAAGCAACACAGCTATGTATTTATTTCTTTATTGATGAATGAGGTCTCCAATTTTTCAATTATCAATACCTTTTAAAAAGGGCTACAAATATTTTGAAACCTGATGTGGTAAAAACTTTCAGAATGTCTAGGGCCACATGGGATACTTTCATATTAAGCAGGTTGAGTAATATGTTTACACAGAGCTTTCGGGTGGTTTTCGTGGGGCTGGATGACTTCATAAAGCTGGTTACTGAAATAGTTTACTTGTTTTTTGAGTGCATTATTTAAAGATAAATTGAAATTCCATGTAGCTAGTTGAACACATTTAATTCCTTAAATGTGAAGTGGCTGTTGGTGAAGTACAAAGCTGGTGAGCAGGAGTTTGCTTTTCAGACAGAAAGAAAAAAAGCATAAGAGATTAAATATTTTGATAAGTAAGCCATAGAGAATAAGCTGGAAGTAGAGGATGATACAACCCTGCTTTCTATTAAGAGAGCTAGCAAATCCCTATTAGGACTGTTTTTATGTGTGCAGAAGAGCTGGAGGCTTTGTTGATTTAATCACTACTTGTATTGAAAATGTACTGTGTGTTTATCTTGGTGGTAGGTTGTAGGGAAAGTCATACTGAGTGAAATAATCACCAACAGTAGTCTGGTTCTGAACATGTATGTCCTGAAATGTTGGGTCAAGGTATGTGGATTTTATTGTTTGGAAACTGCTTTAAAGAAATAAAAAATATCCATGTCATTTAGTTCTTCCTGGTAGTAATACACTGGTAGATTTCTCCTAACAGCTTAAGTGGCGTTCTCCCCACTGCATAAACGAGGCTTTGAGAGTTGACTCAGCTGCCCAAGATCCTCTCACATTTTTTAGTGATGGTGCTTGCTTATCCTCAGGTGTACTTAATCCAAGAACCTGAGTTTTTTGCTCTGCCTTGCTGCCTCCTGTTAATGAAAACTGCCTTAATTAATTGTTGACCTTAACAATTTCCTCTGCTTTTAAAAGATTGTTTTCAACAAAATAGACACATGAATGTAATCATATGCATTGAAAATAATCTGAAGGATACATAGTGTGAAACTATAATGGTATGTTTTTAGATCAGGTTTCTGGTAGTGTATTATTAAAATATCAAACCCTTAACCAAGAGATGGGAAATTGTGTTAGTTTGGTCATTGCTAGATGCTTGGTAAATCTGGGTATTGTAAACTGTAGCTCCACTAGCTGCGTGTTCTTTACAGATGTGGAGGGAGAATGTCATTTTATTAAACATTAGTTTTATGAAGCTACATGAACTTTTTATAAACTAAAAAAGAGAGGCTGGAAAGGTTAGTTTTTGGTGCTTTTTTGCTTTTGTTTGTTTTTTCATTTTTGGTAGTCCCTTAAAATGCATCATGCTAGTTTAATGAAGTGTTACAGTGTTAAGGTGTATCAGTCTGTTTTAGTTTTCCACCAGATGTGACAATTGTATAGTTTAAAGAAATGGGGCAAATACTGAAATTAATAAAGTGTGATAGGGATGTATTTGAGAATAAACTCACATAGGAAAAGCGTTGAGTTTTTCTGTTGGCTGTTAAGGATGGTAATTGGATTCATACCTAAGTGGTGTCTCCCGTCAGTGGTCTCTTTTTTTGTTTGAGGCAGAGTCTCCCACTGTTGTCTAGGCTGGAGTATTGTGGCCTCAGCCTAGTTCACAGCAACCTCAGACTTATGGGCTCAAGCATTGTTCCTGCCTCAGCCTCCCCAGTAGTTGGGACTACAGGCGTGGCCCATTACACCTACCTAATTTTTCTATTTTTAGTAGAGACAGGCTGGTCTCAAACTCCTAACCTCAAGCAGTCCTTTTGCTTTGGCCTCCTAGAGTGCAAGTCAGTTATCTCTCGTACGGTTTACACTAGATACAAGTGGGTTGTATAGCTGTGTAACAGAAATGGTTCAGTCTCCAAAAAGACATGTTTAGAGATTTATTGTTTTTCAATTATTGTGGGGAAAGAGGCTAGCAGTCTAATGGTGTGTGTGTGTATTCTCAAAAATTAAGACAAGAGATCTTATTGCTGATTGGAAGAAATAGTAAGTTTTTGTTTTTTTTGAGTCTTGCTCTGTCACCCTGGGTAGAGTACTGTGGCATCATCACAGCTCACAGCAGTCTCAATCTCTGGGGCTAAAGAGATCCGCTTGCCTCGGCCTCTCCAGTAGCTGGAAGTATTGGCATCTGCCATGACACCTGGCTAGTTTTTCTAATTTTTTAGTAGAAACAGGGTCTCCTTGCTGAGGCTGGTCTCAAATTCCTGACCTCAGTCGATCCACCTGCCTCGTCTAGGTTTACAGGTGTGAGCCACTGTGCCTGGCCAGAAAGGTCATTTTTTAATTTAACCTGAAAATCCTTTGGGGAGAATATATTTATGAGTAGCCAGAAATCAGCTATTTAGTTTTTATGGAGTACGATCTCTAGTTTGAAATATGTTGGGGTTTAAAATTAATTGTGTAAAACAGCTATTGTGACATTACATAAAAGCAATAGTTTCTAGTAAGAAACTTATATAAAAGGAAAGCCAAGATAGAAGAGGGGAAAATCTGAGAACTGGCTGTCAAAGTAGACAAAGGCAGAAGGGTTTTTCAAAGAAGGAGTAATGGGGTGGATGGATGTCAAGGAAGATGGGAACTTGCAGTTCTTTGAGGTTTGAGATGCTGAAAAAATATCTAATTATGATTATATTCTTGTATTAGCTATGTCCTGCTGGGGGTTGAGTTGGAATGATTAACGCGTTTTAGTAACTTGCAGGCTCTTGTAAACCTTTTATGATAAGTCAGTTCAGTCTATAATCCCAGGTTATAGTGAATGTCTGCAGAGCTGTAGAATGTGAATGCTGTGGAAGTCCGTCTTGTGTGACTTTCACACGCCAGCACTTCTGGCTCAGCTTGTTGCCTTTGCTTATTTTCCTCTTTCATTTCCGTAAGTATAGGTGTTCCCTTAGTTTTAGATCCGTTTCTAGAGTTTTTTTTCTCTTTAGCAATCTAAGACCTGTGGTTTCAGCTGGTCATTCCTTTTCTATCTCTCAACTTTGCTGAGGCTCCTAGTTCTGTACTAACAGCCTCTTTTTCTTTCCTAAGCTTCAGATTTGCCTTTTTTTGTTGTTCTTGATAAACTCTTACTAGCTGTCATTTTGGTATTTTTCTTTTGTTCTTTTTGTCATTTTGTTATTTTATTTTTTTTTGAGACAGAGTCTCAAGCTGTCCCCCCAGGTAGAGTGCCATAGCATCATAGCTCACAGCAACCTCCAACTCAGGCTCAAGCGATCCTCTTGCCTCAGTTTTTCTATTTTTAGTAGAGACAGGGGGGTCTCCCCATTTTCATTTCCTCAGGCTGATCTTGAACTCGTGAGCTCAAGCAATCCACTTGCCTTGGCCTCCGAGAGGGCTAGGATTACAGGCGTGAGCCACTGCCTGGCCCATTTTGGAATTTTGAATCATAGATTCAGAATTAAACTTTTTTTCTTTTTCTTTTTCTTTTTCTTTCCCCTCCCCTCCCCTCCCCTCCCTTCCCTTCTTTTTGAGACAGAGCCTCAAGCTGTCACTGTGGATAAAGTGCTATGGCATCACAGCTCACAGCAACCTTCAATTACTGGGCTCAAGCCATTCTCCTGCCTCAGCCTCCCAAGTAGCTGGGACTACAGGTGCCCACCACAATGCCCGGCTTTTTTTTTTTTTGTTTGTTTGTTTGTTTTGTTTGTTTTTTGGTTGCAGCCGTCATTGTTGTTTGGTGGGCCTGGGCTGGATTTGAACCTGCCAGCTCAGGTGTATGTGGCTGGCGCCATAGCTGCTTGAGCCACAGGTGCTGAGCCTTAACCTTTTTTTCAAACTTAATTCTTCTTCTTCCTCTTCTTGTTTATATTAATCACCTAAAATTTACTTTTGTCTTCTAGGCTTAGAATCAAAAGGTCACCTTTGATTCTTCACTCTTCTCTTTTCCTCAGAAATATTTTTTTTGTTATTTTATTGCATTGTGGTTCTTGATTCTCCTACTTCTTTTCCATTATTCCAGCAAACATGTATGCAACAAGAGATAATCCTAATTTCTAGATTTTGCTATTTGTTATGCATACTGCTGGTTAATTGTTGTGAACGCAGTCCTGATCATGTTCCCTGCCTGATGACAAAATAAAAATCCCAAAACACTTCATTGGGTATCAGGCATGATGCTGAATGCTTTCTCCTCATTTGGTGTCATAATTTATGTTGATAGATACTATTGTCTCCACTTTACTGATAAAGAAATTAGGACTTCAAGAGCCAGAGGTGTTACCAGGAGGAAGAAAGCTCTGATTTGATTCTTCCTTGCACGTCATTGTTTTGGCTACTATGTTTACGCTAAATGACTCTTTTTTCACTCTTAAAAATCAGTGAAGTTCTGGTTCCTCGGTGTTTCCATTTAAAACTGTATTATTTGAGTCTAGTGCTCCTTGAAAACTTAATTTCTTGTTTTATTCAAACTTAACTTGCATTCTTTCTGTTCCAGCATCTGTTCCAAACAGAATATAGAGGTAAGTTTCACTTAACTTTTTTGTTACTTAGGTATTTTCCATTTCTTGAATTTTTTTTCTTCTCCCATCTTTGCCTTTAGAAGTCCTCCCTTTAAAAGGCTAGTTCCATGCTGTGTTACCTAGGCCCCATCTTCTCTGTTGTGTTGTAGGAAGATCTTCACACTCATATTTCTGTTTACCCCGTGTTAATGCTTACTACTCCGAGTTGTAATTGGATTATGCGATGCTCGAAAGCAGAAAGCATTATTGTTCCTTTTGTCTTCTAGTGGATGCTGAGGAAATGGGGGTAAATAAATACGAAAGTGACTGGTAAACTCATTGGCGTTTAAGCAGTATATTTGATTTTCACTTTTGTTTTTAATAGTGTCTATCTGTAACAGAACCAGATTTTCTTATGGCAGGCTATATCATATGAGTTCTTTTTTTCCCGGATTATTAGGTAATTATTGTAAGCTTATTTTTATTTATTTATTTTTGAGACAGAGCCTCAAGCTATCGCCCTGGGTGGAGTGCTCTGGCATCACAGCTCACAGCAGCCTCCAGCTCTTGGGGTCAAGCAATTCTCTTGCCTCAGCCTCCTGAGTAGCTGGGACTATAGGCACCCGCCACAACACCCAGATACATTTTGGTTGTAGTTGTCATTGTTTGACAGGCCTGGGCTGGATTCCAACCCACCAGCTCCAGTGTATGTGGCTGGCGCCCTAGCTGCTGAGCTATAGGCGCTGAACCCATAAAAGCTTTTTAAATTAATGTTTTGTCATTTGAATTCTTTTTGCAGTGAACTGTGATATTCTGTTAAGCTCTCTGACTTTACAAATTCTTCTATGCTTATACCATATATGTGGAAGATGGAATAAAACTATGTCTCAACTACAGACTTGTTTTATTCCTTCAGGTGATATTGTCAGTTGCAGATTATAGTTGTAGATTCCTGAAGAGTTCATCTGAAGTTTCAAACTGATTTAAGTCATCTGTCGATGGTAATGATTACCATGCAGAAGTTATAATTTTATATTTCTCATGTCTTTGCATTTTTTAATTGTGTTATAATTTAATAAGTAATTCCTTTTTTTCTTTTTTTTTTCCAGACAGTCTCAAGCTGTTACCTCGGTAGAGTGCTGTTGTGTCATAGCTCACAGCAACCTCCAACTCAGGCTCAAGTGATCCTCTTGCCTCAGTTTTTCTGTGTTTAGTGGAGAATAGGGTCTTGATTTTGCTCAGGCTGGTCTTGAACTTGTGAGCTCAAGCAATCCACCTGCCTTGCCCT
>CAUYPK010078665.1:0-15496 GCA_963574355.1 Loris lydekkerianus | reverse complement strand
ACAGCTTCTTCTCACTTTGTCTCATTACAATAGGCCAACAGGTTCTCCGACCTGCCTCTGAATAGTGCTTCCAAACTGCATCTTTCACATGTACCCTTGTAAGATGCACTGCAGGTGTAATCCCACCAATCACCCTCCCTCTGTCCATCCTCCCCCCTCCCTCCCCTTCCTCATATTCTTAGGTCATAACTGGGTTATAGCTTTCATATGAAAGCCATAAATTAGTTTCACAGTAGGGCTGAGTACATTGGATACTTTTTATTCCATTCTTGAGATACTTCACTAAGAAGAATATGTTCCAGCTCTTACAAGGGTACATGTGAAACTTAGTAAATGTAGAATATAATTGTCTTAACACAATAACTAAGAAAATGCCAGGAAGGCTATGTTAATCAGTGTGATGAAAATGTGTCAAACTGTTTATAAAACCAGTGTATGGTGTCCCATGTTCGCATTCATGTGCACAGCTATGATTTAATATTAATTAAAAAAAAGGTCATTCACTAGAATCAGTAAATAAATAAACAAATAAACAAATAAATAAATACTGCATCTTTCTCTGAAGGCGCATTACCTCTTCCACCAGCACAGAGGGGCAGGACAGGTGTCTTTTGCACCTATCAGTACAGCACCCAAGCAGCCTATCTATTGCTCAAAGTCTACAGGTTTTCCTAATATATGCAGAAAGCCCAGGCTTTTTGCATTACAGACAACCCGTGAAAACAGATAGTGTTGACTCTTTCCCCGTTGGTGGGTGTCATAGTTTCCATTAAAATATAGAAGTTGCTGTTATATCAAATCTATTAACTGTAGAGTATAAATGTCTTAACACAATAATTAAGGAAGTGAGATGAAGGCTCTGTTAACCAGTTTGATGTAAGCATTCCAAATTGTATATAAAACCAGCACATTGTACCCCATAAATGCATTAATGTGCCCCGGCCCGTGGGGCTAGTTCAGCAGGGACCTAGGATATGGAGGGAAAGAGTGGAAGGGAACAGAGACACGAAGAACGAGGAGCAAGACAGGATTCTGATCAAACTCCCAAAAACTTTATTTTTTAACAGCTATTTAAACACAAGCGGAGGAGGGAGGTGTGCTCAGAGGTATGAGAGGGTGGGGAATTCCCGGAGCAGGTGTGGTAATCCAATGGTCAGGATGTTTTCCTTGCCTGTCTGGCTGTAATTGATTTATTGTAGTATTTTTCCGGAGAAAACTCTTTTTTTAAGCTTTGGCTCCCGGCATTAATGTATACAGCTATGATTTAATAAAGAAAGAAAGAAAGAAAGAAAGAAAGAAAGAAAGAAAGAAAGAAAGAAAGAAAGAAAGAAAGAAAGAAAGAAAAGTTGCCACAAAGATTGAAAAACAAAGAGGAACTGTCAAGTGTATTACTCGGTGTATGGTTGTATACCTGTACATGAAGCCATAGATTCCCATTGCTTGCTGGTTCCTCTGTTTTTGCTGTTTCTCTATTACCTTTTCCTCAAAAAGGATTTGAGGCAATCTCCATAAGGATGAATAGAATGAAATTGGTAGATGGCTTTAAAAAGAAAAAAAAGAAAGAAAGAAAGACAGAAATGTATATTTACAAATTCTACCTGAAGTGAACTTATGTGCAGAAATTTAAGTAGTGTGTTTATACAGTGGCAAAAGGAATGTGCATTTGTGAATAGGACTGCTTACACCTGGCCCCATAAGAATTCAGAGCAAATAATACAGCTTAGGTCAGGCTTATGAAAGCCACAGCTCAAAGAAAATGAGGATATTTCCATTCAGGGAATCCTCTGGGAGGGAACTTTGCAAAGCAGGGAGCCTAGTTATAAAAACACCTCATATGTGGAGCTGTGCTTTGTGGTTACAAAGTGAGTGTTCTATCACTTGATGGTCCTGGACAGCCCTCAGGAAGGCGATTTCACCCTTCACTCGTACGCAGGGAAACTGAAGATGAGAAATTAAAAAACTGGCCACAAAATCATAAACAGTGAGGAAGCAGTGGGCCTACAAACATGCAAAATCTGTTTCTCCTGCTTTGGAAAGAAAAGCAACCCTGAACTGGTGATCCTGAAATGTAGGATCAAAATAGCCAATAACCCATACAGTCTTCCTTGCTTATGATTTATGAAAATATTGCTGTTCCAACCATGGACAGAGTTCATACCCAATGAAGTAGGCAACATGGCGTAAGGATAAAAATGTCTAAACTGTATAATCTGGCCATTGTAATTCTAAGTTGGACCAAAGGAATATTCAGAGATGTGGGCAAATATTTATTGTCAAGAGTATTTTCTGAGTATTATTTACATTTAGAAAAAAAAAAAGAGATAAACCAAATGGCCCCAAACATAATAATGATTAAGTGTATTAATGGACTCTTTTCATATTAAAATCTTGTGTGTAGACACTATCGTAAATTATATCTTCAAATAATAATTCGTGATGCAGGCAAACGCATGAGAAATGGAGGTAAGTGAAAATACTGCAAATTATGAAAGTGTATGTTGAGTGTCAATTCTCAAACTTCAGATTCTGGCTGCCACCCTCTGCCTTCAGAGTTTCTGATTTATTTGGTCTGGTCTAAGAATTTATATTTCTAGCAAGTTCCTAGGTAATGCTGATGCTACCAGTTCAGGAACCCTGTCGGATTAAATAAATATATGTATCAAGTGTGTTAACAAGACTGTCCTTCCTTGTAGGGCAGTGATATTCACACTGGCCTTTAATTAGACTCAATGGGGAACTTTACAAATATGCAAATATTCAGCAGAAATGCAAAGTGGGACGGCCACAGGCCACAGTGAAAAAGAATTTGGTTTGGCAATTCCTCAGTCAATTAGCAGTAGAATTACCATGTGTCTTGGTTCACTCGGCCTCCAGTAGCAGAATACCACAGATCTGGCAGTTTGTAGACAACAGACCTGGCAGTTTGTAGACAACAGACATTTTTTTGTTTTGTTTTGTTTTTGACAACAGACATTTATTGCTCATAGGCCTGGAGACTGAAGATTAAGATCCTGGCGTGGCCGAGACTATGTCTGGTGAGGACTCTGGTCCTGATCCACAGATGGCACCTTCTCTCGCTGAGTCCTCACGTGGTTGGGAGTGGGGCGAGGGAGCTCTCTGGATCCCCTTGTATAAGGGCAGCAGTCCCATGCATGAGACTTCACCCTCATGATCTCATGACCTCCCAGAGATGTAAATCACCTCCAGCATCAACATCTTGGGGGTTAAGATGTCAACATAAGAGTTTTGGGTGGGCAGAAACATTCAGTCTACGTCACCCTCTCACGCAAAACACCACTTGTACGTAAAAGGATTGAAAACAAATGTTTGAAGGCACGTAAGTGAATGCTAATAGCATCTGTCTTTACAACAGTCAGAAGGTAGAGACAACACCAGTGCATATGGACAGATTGATGACAGACAGAATGTGCCGTATCTGTGCAGTAGAGTGACAGATAGTCAGACATAAAAAGAAATAAACTATTAACATAAGCTGGGCCATGCATGAACCTTGGAAACATCTGAATGAGTGAAAGTGGCTAGACACAACAGGACCATATTGTATTATTCCATTTTAGGAAGTATTTAGGATATGCAAAGTATAGAGACAGAACATAGATTCGTGGCTGTCGGGGCCTGAGGACAGCGGTAATGGGGAGTGACTGCTGCTGGATATTGGGTTTCCTTGGGGTAATGAAATGTGGCAATGGTTGCATGACACTGTGAACATCCTAGAAACCATTGAATTATACTCTTAGTATAGTATGGTTAATCCAACGTTATATGACTGGGATCTCAACTAAAAAAATGCAGGGTGTCCATAAAGTTCATGTGCAATTAAAAATCACACCCTATGTTAAGTTGCACACAGCTTTATAGACCCCTGTATATCTAGATAACACCCTGGAAATTCTGATATCATAGTGTAGGGAGCAGGATTTCGTCTTTTGAAAAGCCCCCCAGATGATTCTGATGTGCACCTGGGCTTGTCTAAATTCTCTGACCTTGTGGGAATTCAAATAATAGTGACTCAGGGTGGGTAACACTGGCTGTTTACCTGGTCTTGTTCAGTGAGGAACAATCCAGCCAGGGAAGGTGGAAGGAACAATTTTGGTGAAAAGGCTCTCGTCACTTTTCTACTCGATGTCTGTAGACCACCACTGTCAGCCCCACCTGGGAGCGTGTCAGAAATGTAAACTTTCTAGCTGTAGACCTGAATCTGATCTGCCTTTTCCTAAGATCCCTGCAGTTCACATGCACACCAAAGCTTCAGAAACACTCATGTCCCCAGACAAAGAGCCTCTTTGTCCAAGCGCTTTAGGAAATGACAGTTGGAAGAAAGTTAAACACGTTCATATCCTTCAGAATGTCTTCAGTCCTTGAGAAATCCCTGGACCCAACAAGTCCCCAAGGTAGTTGTCTGGTGTGCTAAGTAATCTCATCTCTAATTACTAGAACAAAGGATCTCCTTTTGAAGGACCCCTTCAGCCAAAGATGCTGAAGACTCATGAAAATAAACAGTTTAGAAAAATGAGGATTTTTTTCTATTTTGTTGTAGTCAAAAGGAAAGTTTTCCCTGCTGAAACCCACATTTCTGAACTAAGTTAAACTAATTTGCATAGATTTAACAGTCACATAAGACAAGTGATTCCCCAACAAATTGTACCAGTGAATGCGTGATAGGAAGAGAAATGATGCTCAGTCAGGATAGTTGCACAAAATGCTTTGTTGTTGTTTCTTTAAAGTTTCATCGAGAGAAAATTAACATCTGTAGTTTTATTTCCAGAATAGAAAAACAAATGTCAAGATATCTTCCACACAACTTTCATTTGGTTTAATATCATCGGGATAGTGCAAGATTTCTTCGTTGAGGGGTCTGGAGGGTTTGCTGAAATGCAACCTGTGGGCCAAATCCAACCCATCACCTGTTTTATAAATAAAGTTTTATTGGCACACAGGCAGCACACTCATTCATGTGTAGATTGTCTGTGTCCTTTCCATGCTACAGTAGCAGAGCTGAGTGGCTGCGATAGAGACCAGAAAAGCCTCAAATAGTAGGATCTCTGTGAGTTGACCACCCCAGGGACTGTAACAAACTGGTCAACACACGGAGGAGGTCAACATAAGGAACTTCCATTGTACTCATGGAATGCATGTCTGTCTATAAAAACATTAGCTCACCTTAAGAAGGTGGTCAATGCAGGGAGGTGGGAGGTGGTCAGCTAGGGAAGGTCTATAGTGCATAGTTTGTAGGCCTTTGCAGAAAAGTCTTCCAGCCTCTTCCTTTGAGTAATTCTGTGTATGAAGTCATTTCTGCAAGTACCTCACGACAGCTTAAATGCAAAAAAAAAAAAAAAAAAAATCAGATCCACCTGTCATGTAAAAAATAAGCAAACAAATATCACTGAATTTTCCTAACTCTTACAACCTAATTCCATAAAGCTATTTTTGAGCACCGGGTTGTGGAAGACAAGTCTTAGGAAGCTGAAAAACGTGGTTGTTGCCCTTAACATGGTTTAATGAGTGAGATGCAAGTGAGTTTTCATTCAAGTGGAGTTCCAGACATGCCTTGAGAGTGAGGTTTGCAAAGTTCTACGCTGGGTGATGGATTAAAGAGCAACGCAGCTGTCCAGGGGGCACACAACGCTTGCTAAGGGAGTGGCATTTCCATTAGTCTTCAGAACTGACATGCGTGGAGAGGAGAACGTTCCAGGGTGCAGAGAATGGAAGCTGGCCAGTGCAGGGGCTGTTGAAGGGCGCCCATCAGGTGTATATCTGGAGCAGAACTAGACTTGTGCATGACATTTCCCCAGCATCATTTCCTCGTAGTTGTGTGTGACTGTGCAGTGTGCTGAGGCTCTGAAGGAAGGGTGGACATCACATCCCTGAAAGATAGGAAATAAGACAGACAGACATGAACTTGAAAGGAGGCAGAGTTTACCTCCTGGACCAAGGAGTTTGCATGGAACTTGGACAGAGTCTTTTGGGCAGCCAAGCAGCAGACTATTTACAACGATTTAACCTTTTTTTTTTTTTTTTTAATGAATGTGTCGGATTAGAAAACAGCATGGGTGGGGAGCTGCCTTCTTCCTCCGTCTGGTAAATTTTTATCTCAAGATGACTTTTGCCCTGAGATGTCCGGTTGACACCAAGTTTCCCTCTTACTGTGAGACCTCGCGAGTCGTCTGTTGGAATTCACCGAGCAGTGTGATGCTGTGTATCCCAGGGTCAGGTTCAGAGTGACGGAGGAGTTGGCTTTTCTCTTTGTACTGCAGACGGGCGTCCTGTGAAAGGAGCATTGGGATAAAGCATCGCTTGGGAGGAAACAGCCCCCCTCGGAGGCAGCAATCCTATGTGTCTCCTTTCTTCCTAGCTTAGCGTAGGACAGACACGTTTCCTACAGGTTAGTTTGTGTTACACGAGGTGCGGCTGCATGCCATGTGTTGGTCCCAGTCGATAACCAGGCCCAGATTCCCCAACGCCCTCAAAGTGCACAGGAAGCCTCTGACTCTGTTATCACCTGCCTGTGTGGTCTTGACAAATTACCCCACCACAGTGCCTTAACTCTAAAACAAGAGCTCAGCAAACTTCCTCTAGAAGGGGCAGGATAATAAATGTGTTTGGGTTTTCAGGCCACGGGGTCTTTTCGACACGTGCTCAGCTCTGCCACGTGCAGCAAAGGTGGCCACACACCAGCTGAGAGTGATGGGCATGCCCAGATTTGGCCATTTCCCTACAGTTTGTCCGTCCCTGGGCTAAATCACTCTCCAGCTCTAACCAACGCCCTCCATGGAGAGGGCAAGCACCGAGGGAAGTTCTGAACTTGCTTGTGCTTTTTGTTTCCTATATGGGACAGAGTTCCTCCTCAGTTAAGGGACAGAGGTTCTGAAGGGGACATACCCCGAAGCTAAATGGACAGGCAGGTAGCAAGCAGGAAGGAGTCCATTCAAGTCTCTTTAATCGTCTTCCCTTTAAACTTGTCATGCCGCAAACAGTTCAGCAAAACACCCGCAGAACATCCTGTTTGTTTCCAATTTGCCCTCCATTTAGGTTGTTCAGACTGCACAGGTGCCAGCAGGGCCCAGCTCGTGATCAGAAACCGTTTCTCCACCACAGTGTTTTCTTGCCATCAAAACGGCTCTTTATTTAAGAATGACTGAGAGCCCAGGCGCCAGGCTCACCAGGGCTCCGGAGCACCAGGCTCCATGAGGTTGTGATGGTTTTCTAAAGTGCTCTCTGGTGCTGCAATGATAACACACCGTCATAACGCTGCCATAAAGCTCAGACAGTGGGAAAAAATGAGCTCACAACACTAATAACTAGATAAACACATTCATCATGACATAAACAAGAAAGGGGGAAAAAAAAAACCACACACACAAAAACCCAAGCAGTCCTGGTTTTTGTTTTTTGAAGTGTGGAATTGAAGCGGCTCGCCAGGCTGCTGACAGCCCGCATGTGGCTGCTGATGTCTGGCTGATGAAGCCTCCAAGGTTTCCTCTTGCCTGCCCTGCGGAGTAATGAAGGGCAGGACAGGAATCGCAGAACTGCCATCGGAACGACCGTATCTGATAAGATCGTTCTGCCTTCCCCACCGAAGGTGACGAGGGCCTTCACGATGCGGCTGACTGTTTCCCCTGCACCTTAATAAGAAAAATTGACCTGTTTATTCACCAGCTGTCTTCTTTGTTTCGAATCCAAGCAATTTCTGCAAAATCTTTGTCTTCTTCTGCGTGGAAATCAAGCAGGAGCCCTTTGTTTGAGGCTTGTCCTCGGCAAACCACAAGGCGTCAGGTTGGAGGATTCACCCAGAGAGGCTGGGAGACACGTTGAAGGCGACATCAGCCACATGGATATGTGGTGCCAGAGATGCATTTCTGGGGGGGCATGGGCGTAAGTTGTGTGTCATTTCACACTCGACACTAGCAAACATCCTCTCCACATACCAACTGGGGAAGTTTCCTCTTTGCTGGAACACTGTTCACAGAGTGCGGTGTTGACGGATTTCAGCAATACAGCCATTTCTCTCGGGTAAGTGTGAACAGCACAGATTAAGGCCATTGCTTTCCTGTCCTGGGCTGGTCTCCTCTCCATAAAACTGTACACACGTGCTCTGCCATGGTGAACTTCTCCTTGACAATTACTTGTTTTTGGAGTGTGCATCTGTCTTCATTAAAACAGACTGACACCTATTGGGGCCCCCAAAAATAAGATAAAAATAAAAATCAGAATCTTAATCATCTCCAGCAATCTACATATTTCTCACAAGTTTACTGTAAATTCTGGATCATGCAGTTTTTATTATCAGAAAGAATTCTGTCGATAAGGAAAGCCAACATCAATGCTCTCCCCCCCGCCCAATACACACACACTATTCAAAGAGCATGATAAATATTTGCTGATGTAATCTTCCTTGCAACCCTGGTGCAGAAATCACCATTGCTGCCATTGTAGCTAATATGCTAAAGCAGCCATAAGTAAGTGGTGGAGTTACTAAATCCAGGCTGTTGACTGTGCATCCATGATTGTAAATCCTACGCTTTGTTAGGGTTAGGCGGTAGCCTGGTTTGTCTGCCTTGGCACTATTGAAATTTGGGGGCGGATGATGGTTTGCCATGGGGACCACCCTGCACCTTGTAGAATCCCTGGCCTCTATCCACTGAAGGTCACCACCACACCCCTCCCCAGCTGTGACAACCTCACCTCGAATGGCTCTAGACATTGCCAAATGTCCTCAGAGAAGTCAATATCACCCCCGATCGACCTCTGTTAAACCCTGGGAAATCCCAACATTTGGTTGGTCTTCAACTTGCAAAAATGGCAATTCCATAAGGCTCAATCTAACACTGCCTCGGCAGAGCTCTTTGAGCTTCTTTGATAGTCTTTCCCGTGGGGTAGAAAGGAGGGGTCAAATAGATGGCAAAGTGCAGATTTGTAAGGACACCGCAGATTCTCAGCAGGCTACAGTGAGAACCAAAGCAATGAAGGAGTTAGAAGTCACACTGCTTCGTGCTTCCCTGCTGACCAACGACGAGGAATGTGGCACAGGAAACTGGACAGAGTTCTCAAAGGCTTAAACCGGTAGAGCGTGAGTTCCATACCTCATTCCCCAAGAATGTCCACTCCTCTGTTAAAAAGAGCTTCAACCAAGTTTGACCATCTCCCCTCTTAGTCCTAACGTACTGCAGACTCGACCTTGTTGAGGCTGGTTCTGACGCTCCTTCCTGCTCCCTGGTGAACTGTGAAATGACCCCGGTGCTGTGTCCCATTTTGGGCAAAGGACACCTGCTACTTAGGGTGAAGTGCCCTCATCCTAAGTGTTCATTAGGAGGAGGTTAGCCCATTAGAATGTGTTATTTCTTGTCACACAGGCCAGGCATCGACGTTCTTCACCAGCTAATGAGGAAAATAAAGTGGAAAGCAGCTGCGCTCCTGTGAAATCTTCATTCAGGCCAACCCCAGTCTCATTAAGGAACTAGTTCCATGATAAAGCCCATGTCCTGGCAGGTGTGGTGCTTCACAAATGTTCAGGGTGCTGGCTTTCCCTTTGTTAACAATGGACCCAGCACATCACACAATTGTTGACCGGATTCTGAGTACCTACCATCCGCCTGGCTTCCCGAAATAATCTCACCACCCTAGAATGCAGGGCCTATTCCATGCACTGCAGTCTAATTGTTCTAGTTATGGATGTCACCTTTTAAAATATGAAAAACACAAAGCTGACAGAAGAAATCTTGCACCTTCTTGATAGAATCACGATAGATTCTAGTTTTAAAATGAGACAGACCATTTTTAAGGACTGTCACATGCCTGTTTCTCCATCTTTTTAAAGACCTGTCTTGTGGTTGCTGTTATTGATTTATTCTGTTCCTACTTCAATATTTTATTTTGAGATAATTGTAGTGGTGTGGATGTGAGAAGGCGTGCAGAGAAATCCTGCTTCTTGTAGCTCTCACTTACACAAAGTCGTTGAAATGAGGCTGTGGTAGAATCGGAGAATCCCTGCGTGGCTTACCCTGGTCGTGATGTTGTATTATAATTTTTATAAAACAGTATGATTGCTATTTTCGTTGATAGAGTCATAGTTTATCTATTTGTATAACCTTCTCTTAATAGTTTCTCTAGTGATCACATCACACACGTATATTCAGAGTTATCCCGGTGCACAGATGACACCACTTTACCAGGTTTAGCAAGTGTAGAAACCTGACCTCTCTTTTCTTTCCCTATAGGACGGTCGTCTTAAGTATTTATGCAGCACCTGCTTTGAATTGCATCAAAGTTCTAATTTTTGCTTCAACTTTCAAATAGAATTTAGAAAACTCCAGGTCACAAAGCATATTTACTTACCCATACTTTAGCATGTGCATTTTCCTTCTTGTTGTTTTCATATTTACTTAATTTTTCATCACTTTCCTCTATTGAGAGGTCCTCTCTTAACCCATTGGTTTCACGTAGTTCTGCTGTGGACAAATTCTCTGAGCTTTTTCTTCATTCAAGAATGTCTTGATTTCCCTCTCATTCTTAAAGGATATTTTTACTGAATATAGAGTTCTTGGTTGGCAGAATCTATTTTTTTTTTGGATTAACATAAGGGTATATACAATTATCCTACATCGTTTTTGTTTATGAGGTAAAGTCTGAGTTGTAGGTGGGAGCTTAGTAAGCCCTCTTCCCCCATTCTTGAATATAATTCTATTTCTCTCCTGTGGGCCTGTAGTCCTTCATCTGCTAGTTTCAAATTAGTGTTGAGTACATGGGATACTTACATTTCCATTCTTAGATACTTTGTTTAGGAGAATGGTCTTCAAATCCATCCAGGTAAATGCAAAAGAAGTAAAGTCTCAAACTTTATTTTAGAAAACGGTTCTTTTCTTTCATCATTTGAGAACAAATTGTGCCAATTCCTTCTGGCTTCCATGGATTCTGGTGAGACATTTGACATTATTTGAATAATTGTTTCCCCCCCTAGAGGCAAGGTGGTGTTTTCTGAGGCTTCCGTCAAGATTTTTCTTCCTGTTTGGTTTTCAGAAGTTTAAAAGGTGTGTGTTTTGGTGTGGATTTCTTCAGATTTGTCCAAGATGCCATTCATTCCATTTCTTGAATCTGCTGGTTTATGTCTCAGGCTTGGGAATTTTTCAACCACTATTACTTGGAGCAGTTTTTCAGTCCCTCCACCTTCTCCTAACCAGTTCTGTTAACTCTAATTGGTAATTACAGCTCACACAGTGTATGCAAAGAGGGAGCCCAATGTCCTTTTTTGGCTAGGTTCTCTAGTATAAAATATTTTGCTATTTCATCTCAGTCTTTTCTCCTCATTTCGTTAAGGCGTTTGTTGGTAGGATTGCTTCTTTCATTAGTTATTTAGTTAATGTCATTTAATTAATGCTTAATCCATTAGTTATTTCAGATGGATTTTAGGAAAAAAAACAATTGTAAGTTCCTTAATAGATTTACTAAGCTGTTTTTATATTGTCATTACATAAATCTACAGTACACTTGGGGGAAATGGACATGATTAAATTACTTATAGTTTAAATCCTGCAAAACGATTTGTTTTTCTATTTATGAAAGTTGGATTCAGTAAAGTTTTAAGATTTTCCAGACAGGTTTTACCTATTTCTTATTCAGGTGATTTCTAGATGTTTTCTGTTTTAATTGCTTTTGGGATGGAGTCTTTTCAGGTACGAGTTTTATTGTGCATATAGAGATATTGTTGCTTTTTATATTTATTTTGCATTTTGATTTTAGCCATTTTATTAAAATTAATGCTAGTTGTTTTTTAGTAGGATTCGATATCTTCTCAAAATGTTCCCAGGAGATTTCTTAGTTCCTACCCCAGAAGCCCAGCTTTTATCTACAAAACAGATGAAAGCATATTCTGAAAGTTGCCTAGTAAGCAAAGTTATTCATAGTGAATAATTTTGCCGGGCACTACACTTCAGTTCCTCGCCTGCATATTCACATTTATTATATCTTATTAAAAGCTTTGAGAAGTGCTGCATTAAAGAACTCTGTTTGGCTGGGAGGTGCAGTGTTTCATGCTTGTAATTCTAGCACTTTGGGAGGCTGAGGAAGGAGGATCACTTGAGGCCAGGAGTTTGAGACCAGCCTGGGCAGCATAGCAAGACCCCAACTCTACAAAAATAAAATTAGCCTGTGTTATAGTGCACACTTATGGTCCCAGCTACTCAGGAGGCTTGAGTCCAGGAGTTCAGGGTCACAGTGAGCTACACTGCACTTTAACCTGGGTGAAAGAACAGGACCGTTATTAAAAAATAAAAATAAAATACAAGCCCTGTTTAGCTTTACTGAATCCACAAATCCATTGTTTCCCATATGCATGTCACAGAAACTGGACACAAAATACCACATACCATGTGAGTTTATGTATATGAAATGTCAAGAAAAGGCAAATTATGACTGAAAGTACAGAATGTCCACAAAGTTCATGTGTTTAAATTAGTTGTTGTCGAGGCCTGGGGAATGGGGAATAGAAATTGATTGCTGATGTTAATGGGGTTTCTTTTTGAGATAACAAATTAGAATCAGTGGAACTTTGGAATGAGTTAGTGGTGATGGTTATACAACCTTGTGAATATATTAAAACCACTGAATTGTGCAGCCTAAAAAATAAAAACGCCATGGAGAATACATACAGAAATCCTACATAAATTACACTTTGCAGAGAAGGTGTTTATGTTCTTAAAATAGAAAGAGATCTTACAAATCAGAACAAGCAGGATGATGGTAGAAAAGTAGTCAACTAACAAAGGAAGCACAAAGAAACAATTAAAACCATTTTCACCGATGAAATTAACAAGCCACACCTTGCAAATATTTACTGCTACCTTTGTGTGCAGTGTTCTGGTCTAGCAGCTGCTTTGCGCTGGAATGTGAGCGCTCTGTGACCCGGGCTCCGCCTGGCCTTGGGTTCTGCTTCCTACTTAGTTAGCCCCATCATCTGTCTCTCTGCAGGCTGGGTGGGTGTCTCTCTGTATTTACCATCCTATTTTCTGATGCCTGCGTGGTTTGATTACTTTCCAAAGGTCAGAACAACAAAGGGGTTATTTTACTGGTTAAAATACCTGCTGGATGTGAAGATGGAGGCTCTGCTGCACGCTAGGTGGGTGACACAGGTGTATTTTCTAGCTACCAATAGGATGATAAAAGAGCGGAAAGAATTCTAGAGCGATAAAGACACCAGCTAGTAATTTTCTGGTTGTATGTTAGTTGAAAAATATAAAACTTACGTAGGAAAAAATCATGATGCCAATTCAGAGGCCCTTTGTCTTGTCAGCATCCTCGCCCCTGGAAAGGACAGCACATCCAAAGGTACAAAAAAAACCTCCATGACCTTTGAGCCACAATTAATTTCCCAGAAAAATATTCAGACATGTCAACCACACTTTAGGTCAAGAAAATTCACAACGTTATTTCAAAAAAGAAAAAAACAACACATTCGGTGCTCAGTAGAAGGGAAATATTGAACCAAATGTTGATAACTGGAGGTTACGTTATTCTAAAGCTCAGGGGTCAGCATACTCTGCAAGGGGCCAAGTCGTGAGTATTACAGTGAGGGCCAGGCATTCTCACTTCTAAGGATTAATTTCTCCCTTTGTGCCTTGAAAGCAGCCACAGTCCACAGGTAATGGAATAATGGTGGTTGCCAATAAAACTTCATTTACAGACACTGAAATAGGAATTCCATATAATTTTAATGTGGTGTAAAATAATATTTTTGGTTTTGAAAATTAATTAAACATGTAAAAATCATACTTGACTCATGCTTGCACAAAAACAAGTGGTGGTCAATATCTGGCCTGTGGGATATAGCAGGTTGACCCTGGTACAGGTTAAAAAAAAAAAAAAATCATTATTTTCAAATGCTATTACCCATAGGAAGATGCTTATAACATAATACTGAGTGGGAAAAAAGTAAGGTCTAAAACAATTTTTAGAGTATGTCCTCATTTTATAACAAGAAAGGAATGTAAAAATAACTGAAAAGAAATATTCCAAGTATTAAAATATTGTTATTTCTAGGGTATGCTGGGAGTGATTTTCATGCCCTTTGCATAATTTTCTGTGTTTGCTAAATGCTTTATAAGGAATGCGTATTATTTTCTTCATAAGAAGAAACATTACTTAAAAAATGCTCTTCTGGAAAAATCATTATCGAGCTCACCTATTCTTCTGTTATTTTAAGGATTTACTTTCCCTATTTTGAAATTTATTTCTTCCGCCTTACCACTTATTTCCTCCTTTTGGAGTTTCGTCATCTGTTTCCAGAACGCCCTTCACCATTTCCTTACTCATTCTTCTCCTTTTCCGCTGTGCCTCCCAATGATCTTTCTCACATATGACATTTTTCAAAGTTCTATTTTGAGCCAACAGGAGAAAAAATATATTTATCAAACATATTCCTTATATTGGAAACGAAGGTAGAAAAGTGTACTGTAATTTCGGATGTCACTGATTTAATTTTGACATCTTGGGGACCGAGCGATTCCTCAACTATACTCGAGACAATTAAGAATAAATTTCTCTTTAAAGTATACTGAATTTTGTGTACACTGTTGGGTCAGGATCCCCTCGTCCTAGGTGCAGAGAGAATGGCTGAAAGCGGCCTCCCCTCTATTGCAATGGTCTTATCTGGCGGTTAGGACGTGTATCAGGGTGACCCATATATCCTGCATATTGTCACTAATGTAACCTTAACTTTTCTGCCACAGGACACCTGCACCAATGCAGCTATAAAAATAAGGCAGCCTGGCCCCTGTGCTTCTAGTCCACAGCCTCCTGCGTCTCAATGTTCTTCTCTAAGAGATGTCCAGTTGGAATGGTCTTTTGTTCCTGCCTCATGGGGGAGACAGGTGCACCTGCCCCACGCAGAAGTTGCCCAGTCATGTGGCGTCTCGGCTGGTTCATGTGGTGGATTCTCACGGAATGTCCACTTTGTAACAGGCACTGTTTTAAAGACCAGAAATGCCCGTGCAGACACACCCTCTGGGGTTGCCCTGCATTGACCATAATCAGTGAGGAAAGGTAAAGCTTAAAGGCAGAGCAGCAATGCCCATGTCAGCATGGGGGTTGGCCACCAAGGAAACGGGCCACGTGTTCACGACGGCATCAGAAAATAGTGGCCGGGTTGGCAGCCAGAAGGGTACCAGGAGCCCATTCTTTTTTTTTTTTTTTTTTAAGATAGGATTTTTATTTAAGAATTTTGTAACAAAGATATTTGTACCAGAATATTTATTGCAGTCCTATTCACAATTGCTAAGTCATGGAAAAAACCCAAGTGCCCTTCGATCCACGAATGGATTAATAAATTGTGGTATATGTACACCATGGAATATTATGTAGCCTTAAAGAAAGATGGAGACTTTACCTCCTTTGTGTTTACATGGATGGAGCTGGAACATATTCTTCTTAGTAAAGTATCCCAAGAATGGAAGAAAAAGTATCCAATGTACTCACCCCTACTATGAAA
>CAUYPK010078663.1:0-31762 GCA_963574355.1 Loris lydekkerianus | reverse complement strand
CTGAGTTTGATTTCTGACATCTCAGCTATTTGTTTGTGCATGGAATCTTGTGCTGTGTCTGTCCCATTGATCCTTGGGGGAGTTGATCTACTCTGATTATTCATATTGCCAGAGTTTTTCTGTTGATTTCGCCTCATGATTTTTTCACCATTGCCTCTGGCCGTCCTCAGAGTTGGGGAGGTGTCTCCCCAAGATTAGACCCTAGTGGGATCACTGTATTGTTGCTGGATCTTTGTAGGGAGTGACCCGGTGTAGTTCCTCTGGGGCTGCTCCAGCCAGGGAGTTCTGGTTGTGGAAGCAGCTCCGGCATGTGACACACCCAGATCCAGCAACAGGAAGGGAGGTGGTGCACATGGTTCTGGGAGTGCCTGATGTCCAGTGACTTTGGCACAGAGAGCTCAAGGCTCCAACAGTGTCTGGCCAGGGGAAGGGCTCTGTGCAGAGGTAGGGAGGGCTCCAGATGGCATGCAGCTACCAGTATCCCTGGCCAGACAAACTGGCCAGTGTGGAGGCCTGGAGGACACAGGAGGGAGGATGCAGGGTTGCACGGTTCCCGCAGTTCCTGGTCAGGGCATGCGGAGGCCTGGTGAGTGCGCGTCGTGGGTTGGGGTCATGGTGCAGGTCTTATGGAGGTCTGGGTGGCACCAAGCCCAGGAGTTTGAGGTTGCTATGAGCTGTGACGCCAGGGCACTCTACCCAGGGCAACAGCCCAAGTCTCCAGTGTGCCAATACCCGGTCTCACTCTGCCCCTGAGGATTAAGGCTGTAAGGCAGCTCAGTCCCTGTCTTTAGGCTGCTCAGTCTCTAGGTTACTAGCTCCCCCTTGCTCTGGGACCCTGAGGGTGGAGCTTGCTAGGGCAGTTCTCTAATAATGGCTCCCTGCAACCTAGCCGAGCAGCTCAGTCTGGGGCCCTAGACAATGCCCAACGTTCTCCACACTCCTGCTCAAGCTCTCCCTAAGGCAGTTCAACTGAGTGCCAAGTCCAAAAACACCACAACAGTTCACAGATAAGGCCTTTCCGGTTGGCAGTCTCACTGCTGCTTGTACTTACAGTTGCCGGTGGGATTAGGTCGATTGAACACACACAACCACTTGCCAGGTTTCCACTGTTTTTGTCCTCTAGGGGTCCAGAAGTCCCTTGCTGACTCCCTGCATCCTCAAACATATGATTATAGGCAGATCCCACCAACCAGAGATGCCTGGAGTCTTGTCTCCCCAGACTCGCTGTGCCCAGTTGCAGGGAAGCTGTTACTCGGCTGCCATCTTTAATCCAATCCCCCAACCCTGAGTTTTTTTTAGATGTTTAAAGATCAGCACGAGGAAAGGAAGGAATCCAAAAGATAACATCATATCTCAATGGGCGGGGCTGGCAGGCAATGCTGGGATAGTAATGGGGAATTTAGGGGAAGGGGCCTAGAGTTTTAAATGCATGACATGTCTGGCTTTTCAAACCACCAGTCGCCCTGGGTGGTAGGGAACTCTGATCAAGGGGACCACTCAGTTAAGGGAACATGATCAGGTGAGGAGAGCAAAGAGAAACAGGGCTGCAATTCATAGGAGTCACAGGGACATACTAGTGCTGGCAGCCCAGGAGAGAGGTCCTGAGTCCTCCTTGGGGAGCTGCCAGCAACTGTGAGATCTGCTATCACATGCTGGGCAGCCAGAGAGCTAGGCCAGTGCTTCTCACCCTGGCTGTACGCCAGAGTCGCAGTGGAGCATTTTAAACACCTCTGGCCCATCTTCAGGACACAGGGCCACTCTGATAAACAGTCAGGATAAAGACCACTGGCCAAGCCAAGAGCCAGCAAGGGAGCTGGGAGAGTTGGGACGAGGCAGGCAGAGGGCAGTATATGGCATGGGAGGAGTAGAAGGAACCCTGACCCCAGGCCCCCTGCTGTCAGACGTGTCTACCCTGGGGAAAGACTGGCCTCAGGGAGCTGGGGCTTGGGTTACAGGCGGTGGCAGCCCTAGAAGATGGGCCAACACCAGGTTCAGGAGTGGGAACCAAGGATTCTACAACAGGAACTTTTCCCTGAGGTTGCTCTAGGTGCACTCTCTTGCAAGTACCAGAGATCTTTTGCTAAATGCCTTGAAATTCATGATTATTTTTCAGTTAAATCACACTGTCATTCCTTCATTCAACAAATATGTGTGAACACGGCCTACCACCACCACCCCTGGGTTGGACCCTGTTCCAGCCCTGGCATGCAGCTCCGACAAGCAGAGGTCCCACTCTCGAGGAGCTCACTTTCACGTAGGGAGGCAGTATAGCACAGAGGAAATGTGTCAGTTGGTGGAAAGTGCTGTGAAAAGGAATAAATCGGGCCAGAAAATTAAAGAGAAGTGCTGGTTAGGGAAACTCTTTCCAGCTAGGTGGAAGTTGGGGAGAGACAGTAGGGAAATAAGAGTGGAAGCCCAAAAGATATTGGGAAGAACATTCTGGAAGAACATTCAGTGCAAAGGCCCTGAGGCAGGGTCCTGCAGGGAGGTTCCTGTGGTCAGGGCAAAATGAGCCATAGAGGCATCACATACTGGTGAAGGTAGCACATCACTTTTCCCTGTCTTTCTTAAAATAGGTATAAAAATGTCAGGTAAGACAGGTCCTTGTGGCAGAAGAGGATTCTTTATAAATCTGCCCTCAAGTTTCTGGGATTGGATATGCCAGTTGTGATCTCCAGAGAGTAAGAGAAGACTATGGTGGGAAGAGCGTCCCTCTTAGAAATAAAATGGCTCAGAATTTAATGAGCATTACAGGTATATAGCTATGAGAAGCACCTGCTGCTTCTGGGTACTAACGTTAAGAATAAATACCCTCAAAAGCAAGATTAAAGGAATACATATGTTCCTTAATCTCATTACAATGAACTGTTTTTAATTTCTTTTTTATGTTTTCTGGGTTTCTTCCTCGCTAGTTTTTATAGCTACTTTGGATTCACCTTCTTTGGGTTGCAAGCTTTCCAAAGGTGCTTGTGGGTCCCAGCACCCCAGAGGCTGGGTGGGGTGCTCCCGACCAAAGCCCTCCCCACTCTTTGCCTAATCTGAGAGGGGAATTTTTATCACCTGCTTTCAGTTCTGATTACCCATCCTGGAAGTGTGGATGGGCCTTTCTGTCCTCTGGCTGAGATTCCAAAAAAATCTCTTTGACTATGCAGTAGAAAGTTCCTTTCTAAAGCAGAGCAAATAAGATGGTAAAGTAATAGTTTTAGGTTTGTTTTTCCTAGTGATTTTTTCTCATATTTCTTTCCTCTAGTAGGGATATAATCTGCTCTGTGGCTCTATAGTTACCCACCACATCCTCTTTTGAAATAGACTCTGTGGGATATTGCTTCAAACAAACAAAAAACTATTAATTTTTTTATACCTCCCCTCCCGAAAAGAAGGCTATTATTTTTTTCCTCTCTACCTTATTTTCCTCAAAACTAGGTTTGTAAAGGGTTAAAAATAAGCAAACAATACTCCAGAGCCCAATATAGTATCATAGAACAGTTTGTAGACACTTGTATACTGGTTTCCTCAAATAAACACCCTGACACCCAAGTGTCTTTAAGGTTCTACTGTTAGGGATTATTTTCTTTGGCATCAAGACTTATTTAAAAAATGCATATACCCTGCAGAAGACTATCAGCTGCCAGCATCTCAAGGGTTAGATAATCAGATCACTGAAGTAGGGGATTTGGGTTTTTAAGGAAGTGCTAATAAGAACATGTTTCCTGACCAAAGTAAGCACCCTGGAGGCTCCAAATATCTTATCTTAAAGGACCTTGGTGGGAGAGAGATAAGGACAAAGGTGAAAAGCTTTATAGGAAAGCAGCCGGCAGAGGGAAAGAACAGACAGCCATATGGGAGGCTCTGCCTTTTGTCCCTCCTTCCCGTTCTCCCTGAGCAGGTGGACCCTCTCTCAGCCTCAGTGGTCCTATCCAGACAGGGGACCTTCAGAGCTTCCGCCCTGGTCTTTCTCTCGAGCCTTTGCCCTCCTCACCAACCACCTGCTGGATGATCCCATCCAGATGTTCCCACTGCTCCTCCCCAGCCGCCTCTGTGTCCCCATGCTGCTCTCTGGATACTGCCCGAAGACCCACAGGCCACTCAAGTCTCACTTGATTCTGCACCTTCTTTTCCTGTCTTAACAACATCACCTGGTTCAGACCTTTGTTCTCCAGCCTTGGGTGACTCACTCCGACTTCCCTCTGCCTGAAATCCCTGAGTCTGGTCCCATCTTACCTGCCACTTCTGGATGGGTTGATACCATCAGCCTCTGCTCAGGAGGCTCCCAGAACTCCCTGCTCATTTGTGCAAATGTGCAAAACTGAACACTTCGGCCTTTTTGAAGCTGTCCTTAGTCCGGCCCCACCCTGGTCTTCTGTGTCTTTCCTTCATGGTGTTGGGAAAGGAGGAGGAGGCAATGGGACTCATTATCCCATTCAACCCTCACCACAGCCCCCTGGGCAGGAACCTTTATCACCTTCATTTTTTTTTTTTTTTTGCATGAGGAAACTTGGATTTGGATTAATTTATTCAAAATCATACAGTAAGAAATTAGAAGACCTGGGATTTCATCCTAAGCTTTTTTGACCTCTGATCCCAACTTCTTAGCCACCTTGCTCTGGTGGTTTGCAGACTCACAGTGGATCACCTGGGGGCCTGGAGGACACACAGAGTCAGGCCACACACCAACCTGCTCAATCAGAATTTGCGTTTTAACCTGATCCCCAAGAGCCCCACAGGTACCTCTCTTTCCGTGTGTTCCTTTATCCTTTAGTTCCCTAGCTCTGTGACAATGACAGTGGTAACCCATCTCTTCCCTAGTTATTGAGAAAATGGCCAAACTTCTCCATGTCTTAATTTCCTCACTCCCTTAAAATGCAAAGGACCATATTCCTGTTCTAGGGAGGTTGACGAAGGAGGTTGCTGGGAGAGTGTAGACTGTGTCCTACCTAGCAGTTTGGGAAGAAGCATCCTGACAGCCACTCCAGGCAGAGGACTGGGACAGCCCTGGGTTTAAACCCTGGGCTTCAAGGCCCAAGGGGAGAATGTCCCTCGGGAGCTGTCCTATCTGGAGAAATAACCCCAAGAGCTGACCTGCCAGAGCCCAACACCTCCTTCCTGGCAGGGGCAGGGCAGGGGTGCAGAGATGCCAGCAGTGAGGCGGGGCTGCCAGGTTGAGCCTGGGGAGCCTGAGCTTGCAGCTGGCCCACTCACTGGCCTGTTCTCTGCCTGGTGACAGATGCTGGTGGCTGAGGGGCACACAGCTACCCCTGCGGTGGGGGCATCACAAATCAGTTACCTGACACCCACACTCTGGTGCCCACTGCCCACCTGCTGCCCTTTGGCTTCTCTGAAGAACACATTCCCCAGTACCCACACCAACCCTAGAACAAAAATCTCTTCTCTTGCCTCCTCCCGGTGGTGCCCGCTCCACACCCCCTCAGAGAGCTGCTTTTCTTACCCTGCCTAAGCCTCTTTGTGTGATTAAAGTAATTCCCACTAAAGGAATTCATTCTTTTCTGCATGACCCTTAGGCTTAATCTTCCTAAGATGCATTTGCATTTCAAGTAGAGAAGTGCTCTTAGAAACAGAAGTAATTTTTAATTGATAGAATGAAGGAGCACTGATTTGGGGGAGGGCTTTCTTCAGGTCCCTCCCTGACATCCTCCTCTCCCCACTTCACCCTGCGGATGAGGGGGAGAGTTGGGATGGGTAATGGTTCTCATTCCTTTTTAATGAAAACTTTTTATGGCAGGACCCAGTCATCAACTTTTAATTTTGCCAAAGTTGTGTTATCATTGATTTCCTAAAACCATTACTTCGCAGCACCAAAAGATGAATAAAGAAGTCTTCTCAATGGAATACATTTACTTTTATAAAATCATAACCCATGGTGCTTAGTTTTATCATTTTGCCACAGATTGGTGAAAACCTCACCAGGAGGCTGGCATTTGAGAACCACAAACTGGCTGGCCCTTAGGAGCCTGCCCAACTCTAAAATGCTGTTTTCAAATACCAGGTCATACTACATTAAAGATGCATTTTCAACTGTTAATAATTAATGGTGACGTTAATTTATCATAGTTGCACGTAACATCCTATAATGGAAGTGGCCCCAGGAGACAGGCTGGTAGAAGGGGATTGAGGAGCAGAGAAGAAAGTTGGGAGTGAATGAAGGAGGCGGGTAGGGAAGAGCAGCTGCTCCTGGCAGTTATGTCCATCCAATAGTCCTGTCCCAGAAGTGTGCACTGTGCGGTGTGTGCGTGCACGTGTGTGTAGCAGTGGAATGTGAGGGCGGCCCCCAACCTGATGTCTGCTCCCACACACAGAACCTCAAGATGCTCTGTGGCCTGGCTTCACCCTTGCATGTGTATCTGTGCTTGACTCCCAAGCAAGAGACGTGAAACAAGATGGCAGATGTCTGGAATGTGGGGGTAGGGAAGCAATGAGAGATGCCAGCCCCAGGGGACCACGAGCCCTTGGCACTCCGAGGGGGACCATAAGCTACCCTCCTGGTTCCCAGGTCTCCCTAGGCTGACCAGGAGATGCTTGGGTTTGCTCATGGGCTTGTAAAGGGTTAAAAACAAATGATACTCCAGAGCCCAATATAGTACCATAGAACAGTTTGCAGACACTCATATACCGGATTCCTCAAATAAACACCCTGACACCCTAGTGTCTTTGAGGTTCTACTGTCAGGGATTATTTTCTTTGGCATCAAGACGTATTTAAAAAATGCATATACCCTGCAGAAGACTATCAGCTGCCAGCATCTCAAGGGTTAGGCTTTGCTCATGGGGTTCTCTCATTCCCATTCCAGGTGTGTGTGGCTGCTGTGGCGCTTTACGCCCCAGGTACAAAAGGCTGGTTGACAACATCTTCCCTGAGGATCCAGAGGTGGGTCTCATCTCTGGCAGACATCGTGGTTCTTCACGTCTAGGCTGGGCCTCTGAAGGCTGCTGGGTGGGGAAGGCAGGCCTTTTCAGACAAACTGAGACATCAGCCACAGCCCTGGGTAGCGGCGAGAGGCTACCAGGGGGCATGAGGGATGAGGAAGATGTTTGGATCCCTCTGAACTCAGGGTCTCCAGGAGGCAGTTGGAAGTGGGTTTGGCTTGCTTTGGGCTATTACAGCCCAACTGAGATATCTTTCCCACACACATCTCTCTGGGTGATGGTGCCTTGAGCTGCAGACACTCTGGGTGGTGAGACTTCCCTCCTGTTTAGTGTGAGTGCTCTCCTGTCCTGGGTTTGCTCAGGAGCCTACAGCTCTCCCCAGATCCCTCTGGAGTCTGCCAGTGTCTGGGGTGCACAGACCATGGGAGGCCCAGCTCCTTGGCTTCTGTGCCACCACTCTACCCACCAGGCTGCTTCCTGGGTTGTGGTCTGAGAAACATCAGGGTCTGATGTAACTTGACTTCTTCTCTGGGAATCAATGGCCGCTTCTTGATGGGCGGGCAAAGGATCTTGTTACCAGCATCCTCTGGAGAATTCCCTAAAAGCTACAGAGCTGCCTTCTTCCTGTGTGTGTCTTGGTGCCAGATATCTAGAATGTTTTAATTCTGAGTCACTTTTAATGAAGCCCTGTCATTCATTCATACACACCCACACACTCACACACTCACGTATGTATACGCACATATATATCCACACACATGCACACACATATATACATTTATAGCATTTGCTATTATAGTGAGCACATTTTAGGCTAGATTGGGAGTCCCTAGATGGCAGGAACTATCTCTGTGTCCCTGAAACCTACATGTGTCTGGCACGTGCATAATGGGCACTCTGTAAAGGCTGATTAGATGGGATTATTATTTACCTCTAGACTTGAACTTGCCTCGCCCTGCTATGGCCACAGTGAGCATGAACTGTCATCTCTTGTAGGATGGCCTGGTGAAGACCAACATGGAGAAGCTGACCTTCTATGCTCTCTCAGCTCCAGAAAAGCTAGATCGCATTGGTGCCTACCTCTCCGAGAGGCTCATCCGTGATGTGGGTCGTCATCGATATGGGTAAGTAGTGTGGAAAGGAGGGAGAGAGATTTTCAGAAACAGGTTAAACAAAGGGTCCTTTTAAGAAAATGACAGTAAACTGGATTATGGAATAGAGCAAGACATTGGTGACTGGGATGAAGAGTGTTCTGTGTGCTATTCCAAGGGCAGGGGAAAGTTTGGTGCTACTGCCAAGGTTTGGGGAGAAGGGGATGCTGACTTCCCAGGAGCTCCTCTTTAGCACCCATTCACCCCTTGTGTTTCTGTCCAGAAGCCCTCACCACAGAGGCTGGGGCCTTGAAAGTTAGTGTAGCCCAGAATGTGAGGTTGTCTTTATGGAATGTATCCTGCCTCCTTCCACTTTACTGCTCTAAAAAGTGAGGAGAACCTGTCCAGTTCTAGTCAGTAGGCAAGGTTGGGGCAATTTATGCCTTAAAAATACATGGAAGTGAAATATTTATCAATCTCTTGAGAGGAAGGTCTTTCTATGTTTAGAAGAGAGAAGAAATCCTAAAGAAAGTAACTGATCAATAGATTTAAGTGCTTAAAAATTTAAGTATTTTGATGTCAAGAAACACTCAAAATTTTAAAAGGCAAACAATGAAAAAGTACTTTCAAAAAAGAAGACAAACGATTCAAACTTAGATATTTGTAGCTCATAACAAATCGTGAGGAATTGTGGGGAAATCGAGGCATCAGAAGACTGAGGCAGGGCCCTTAACAAGCAACTGATAGAAGAGGAGGCAGAACTTGTTGTGAACACGATATGACAGTCAACAGACCTGTAACCAAAGATGTGTGTTGAAGTACTAAGACACTGTCTTATCAAATTAATAAAATAGTATTAATGTGGTATTCCTGGTATTAGCCAAGAGATGATAAACTGGGAGGCATTTTCATACGTTTGTAGAAAGAGGACAAATGGGTTAAAAGTTTCTAGAAAGTAATGTTGAAATATGTGTCAAGAGCTTCAAAAACACTGATGCTCTTTGATTCAGTCATTTCATTTCTATTTGTGTATCCTAAGGAATCAGTCTTAATATGTACTCTACCTTTACACACAAAAATGTTCATTATGGTGTTTTTTTTTTTATAAAAATGAAAAAATGGAAATAACTTATATGTCCAGCCAGAGGAGAATGGTTCAGGAAATTATAGTGTGTATCATTTGATAAAATGTGATCTGGTCAATAAGTACGGTGTTTATAAAGTTGCTTTTCATATAATACGGAATATGCCTTAAGTAAATGAAAAATAAAATACACAAACAACAAAAAATTTCAATGACTAGAAATTACAGTAAATACAAATATATACAAATAAGAATATTCATTTTATGAGCAGTGTGACTGAGGTTTTTTCGTTTTGTTTTCTACCTACTTTTTCCTGTGGGTTTTCCAAATATTCTCTTTTGAGCATGTGTTACTTTCATAATACAAAAAAGGAAAATTGAGTGGCAGAGCACACCGTGCTTGCCTCCTACCATCATGCCAGGGTCGGGAGAGAATGAATGTGAGAACGCTGAGATGTCCTTGGAGGCATTGCTAATGGGGCTGAGGGTTAGGGAGATTCAGGGCAGCTGTTCCCAAGTCCCGTTGGTTCTATTCTCCACAGAGTCTTTTATGTCCTTCCTCCATTTGGCTCAGCTCCTGCCTTCCTCCTGCTCACGCTCTCATTCTTTTAGCTCGGATTGTGGCAATAGCCTTGGAAATTGCCTCCTCCCATCTTTCCTGGGCTGGTCCTTCCAGCTTAATACTGCTAGACATGATCTTCACACACAGATCCCCAGCCGTACCTCCTCTGTCTCCTTTAGAATAGAATCTAAGCTCCTCAGCTTGACTTTTAGGGTCTTCCACAACCTGCCCCTGACCCAGCTGAGCCCACCACTCCCACCATGTCTGTCCTGAACCAGCTCCAGATGGACTGGCTGACCCAGCCTACCCCAGGCTCTGGGCCTCCTGCCCCTGGGCCTTTGTGGCACTCTCTCACATTGACCTCCCTTGACAAACCCTCTCACCAGTGTCCATCATCCTCCAAGACCCTTTCCTCCTGGTGGGGAAGACAGAGTGAGACTTAAGTAGAGTGAGTAGGTTTGCATGGTGCTGACAAGGTGTAAAGTTCCATGAAGCACGGGCCCCACCAACTACTCTTAAATCAAGCTGTCCCTGGTGTAAAAGCAAGACCCAAACCAATACGTTCCTATGATCATTTCATATAATAAAATTAGATTACATGCTCAATAAGAGAAGTATGAATATACTACACGTGTAGATTATACAAAAGGACTTGACATATGATTGCAAGGCAAACAAGTACAAATGGCTTTATCCTAGGTTGAACCTAAAACTAATCTGCTAGCTCTAACATTAAACATTTAATACTAATTTTGCCTGCTGTCATTGCAGTGATGGGTCACTCTGTAAAAATGTCCTATAGCCGGCAGAGCCACTAAGAATCATTGTGCTGCCCTTAGAACTGCAATTCAAAATTCGTATCATTCTGTTAAAAATAGCCATTGCCGCATCTAAGTATTTAAAACCTAAAGGCCTCACTGAGGACTTTATTCATAAACATTTGGAGAAGAAAAATCTGTTCAATCTGATCTCTTGTTCTCTCTGCTTGCCCTCCCTGTCTTTCCCTACCCAGTGCCACATACGTCATCATTATCTTCCCTGTCATTGGTGGCAGCAAAATATTCTCACACAGACAGGGTGAGGAGCTGTGTCTGCCTGCTGGGAGGCAGGGGTCTGTGTTTGTGGTTTGACTGCATCGACATGAACTATGGACCCAGTAGAAGAACCACCCTCCTCCAGCCCACTGACTGTCACCTCATTCCTGTTGTGTGTGGACTCAGGTGTTTAGTACTGGGGGTGGTGGGGAGGGAATATGGGCAGAGAGCATAAGAAGTGAACTTCAAGGTGTAGTTCCGTGGCGTGGAATATGATGGGCAGTGTATACAGAGCAGCAATAAGCAAGCAGTCCTTCTGTTCTACTCCTTCCCCTCTGTACGTTTCCTTTCCAGGTCAGCCCAAATGCTAGCATACCCCTAAAAGCTGGAGATCACAGGGGGCAGCGGCGGCAGTGCTGGGTAAGATTAGGGTCAGTTGACAAGTGCAGAATGCTGTGTTAGATGCCGCCAGCATCCCCAGTGCCCGAGGCTCTCATCCAGCCCAGGGCCAAGCCCTGGAGGACAGAGATGCGCATGCCAAAGACAGTCGGGCTGCTCTAACCTGAAGACCCTGGCCTAAGAGATACACATTCCCCAAAAGGACCCTGAACCTTATGGGAGGACAGGCTGACCTTCAGTGTACCGCAGACTCCTAGATGAGGAGGCTCATCCTTCCCTTCCTTAGCTTACGTCAACCCCCTCCTCTTACTCCTGGGCTCCTGAACAGGTTTTGTCTAGGAATGGGCTGACCAAATACAACCAAACTGCCCAGAATAAGAGGTTCTTTGTCAAGGCCCCTGCTCTTTGTGTGACTGCTGGGCAATAACTGGCCCTACTAAAGCTGCCTCCTTCTTCCTGCCGATCCTCATCCCTGACCCTGGATCTGCCTGTCCTAAGTCTGGCTCCCATATTTCCCATCCTGTTCCTCCTTCCATGGAGACTCAGTGCCTCCCCTGGTTTCTAGGGCCACTCCTGACTGAGTACAAGGTGTTCAAGCAGAGCCAGCCACCTGTCCTGGGACTCAATACAAGGTACTTCTCACCACTCTCCTAAGCACCAGGACCCCTGTGTCTTTTCCTCAGTTGTGACTTACCTTCTGCCTTGGTCCCTGACCTTGAGTTCTTCTTGATATAACCTGCCATGTGTCCTCTCCTGGATGCCATTGCTGCCTGTGAACCTCTGTCCATCCCAGATCCCTTGAGTTCTGACCTCTTCACCTTCTGGGAAAACCCACAGTTGCCCCCGGGACCCTTGTTGTCAGCTGCTGCTGTGGTCTGTAACCTGCTCTCCCCCTTGCCGGCAGACTGAGCTCCTTCCTACCTGATCCTGCTTCAATAACCCAGTTAGGCTACTTCAGATTCGCAGACCTTTTACTATTTGGATTCTTACAGGACCCAGCCCCATATAGGCAAGTTCTGAGCCTACGCCACTGACTGGACATCCCCCGGGCATCCCTTGCTCTATTCCTTGTGAAAGTGTAGGACTAACAGAGAGGACGTACTTGGGAAGGTGATGGCCAAATAGCACACAGAGAGCATTGAACTGGGGGCTCCCAAGGTCCCGTTGACTCCTAATTTTCTAAGATTTTCGAAAAGCTCAAGTTCATAATTAGAAACATTCCATCTGTAGTATGGGATCAGAGGTGGGGAACAGAGGATACTAGTGTATTCAAAGAACTAGGCCTTACACGTCTTTACTTTTCAGTTTCACTTCTACCATAATGTTCACCTTCCACCAAAATGGAAACTTTCCACTTTCTGCTCCTGGTAAGTAGCCAATTTTTTTTTTCTTAGCAAAGGATGGTTTTTCCATATCAGGATTTTCTGGAATTTTTTTTGCAGGAAAAGGAAAAGCAGTAATCTCAGCTCTGGGTTATGGGAGGCCTTCTCATTTCTTCTCTGGCCTAGCCCCACCCCACCCCTTCCTTGACGTCACTTAAACCCTGTAATAATAGTGAAATGCTACAGACCCCCTCCATACAGAAGGATACCAGGGTGATTCATAAGGGAAGAGAATCCCACTCCACCTGCTCACATTTCCTGCCCACCATGTCTGGCTGCCTGAATGCATCCAGGGGGTTGCATCCAGGTCTCTCTTCAGGGCAAGTTTGTCCAGTCTGCTTCCCCTACCCCACAGGATTCAGTCTCTGCCTCAGGGCTGTACAGTGGACCTAAAACATGCCAGGACTAGGTCTGCAGGGCACAGCAGGGTTCCTGGCCTATGATTGCAGCCCTTTTCTGAAGGGCAAGGTGGCAGAGCCAGGAACGGCTGCCCCTACCCCAGCAGGGAGGGACTGTGGGTGTGGCTCCAGCTCTGGGCTCACCGATTGCTTACCAAAGGAACTCAAAGACCCAAGGCTGCCTTTGTACTTGGGAGCTGTATTGTAGAGAGAGCATGACTTGATTCATTTGTGACTGCCAGAAACAACTATTTACTTCTTATTAATTGATTAATTTATTTATTTATTTTTCATCCTTCACTTTTAATCTGTGTGTGTCCTTATAGGTGAGATGAATTTCTTATGGACAGCATATAGCTGGGCCTAGTTTCTTTTTTTTTTTAATTTCAGATTAATATGAAGGTATAAACGATTAACTTATGATGTTTGCATTTGTTAGGTGAGGTCCCTGTTGAAGTTGTGCCCCTCACCCTTACATAGTGCCCATTAGGAGCTTACCATTTCCCCTCCCTCCTCTCCACCCCCCTCCCTCCTTCCTCCCCCCTCCCCCCTCCCCCCAGATTGAATTAAATTGAGTTTTTCTCTTGTGTGGGTGTGTTTTAGTTTGTCTACTGACTTCTTATTCATATTGAGTACACTGGATACTTGCTTTTCCATTCTTGTGATACTTTACTAAAGAGAATTTTCTTCAATTCCATCCAGATTAATACAAAAGATGTCAAGTTTCCATCTTTTTATGGATGAATTATATTCCATGTTATACATAAACCACCGTTTACTAATCTATTCATGATTTGATGGGCACTTGGGTTGATTCCACATCTCGGCAATCAAAAATTGAAAACTAGATTATAAACAATCTAGTGCAAATGCCCTTATGATAAAATCTTTTTTTTTTCTTCTGGGTAGATACCTAGTAATAGGATTGTGTGATCATGGAAGGTCTATTCTTAGTTCTTTGAGGATTTTCCATACTTTTGTCCAAAGAGAGACAACTATTTAATATTTAATCATATTTTTATTTAACTTAATATTATTAAATAATAATTTACTAAGAGTTGATGCAACTTATCTACAAGGAAAAATTCAGAGTATAAAAGCCATTTTTAAATTATGGTTACTTGGAATAGAAGTTAGCTTAAGGGTACCTAAGAAATAATATTTGATGTCTTTACAAACAAACAAATTTGTTTCTTCGGTTACTTTATTTATCTGGATTTTGCAAAGCCCACGGCTCACGTCTGAAGCAGTTTGGCTCATGTCTGAGACAGCTGGACCGTGTGATGTCTGGAATTGGGCTGGTATCCCAAGAAGTATTGAGGAGCCCCATATTGTGGCCTCGTGATAGCTCCAGAAAATGTCCTATAGCTATTCTTCCCCAGCTTTCTTTTTGTTTATCCAAACTTTGTTTTATAAAAAAGAGACAAAGACTAGCTAGTCAAGAATTTTTAATATCTTTCCAACATTCAGTGATGGATATAATTTAAATCTAGGCATAAAGAAGAACAATCTTTCAACTCATCCTGTATTACATTTACAGCACGTGAACCTGACTTTAGAGCTTCAGGCAACTGTGACATCTTAAAAGCCTGTGATGATAGCTTTACTACGATCTTGTAAGAGAAGCCTTTGCTACATGCTCTTGACTTATCCCTAACCTGATTGTTTGGTGCCCCAACAAGGTTTTGGAGTTCTCAGGAAGTACTTTTCTATTCCACATAATTTGACTTTATAAGTAGAAGGATCACTATCTTGTAAGGGGCACAGAAGTCAAAACTCTGCATTCATGAAGTCTAGCACTAATCTCACCCTAATCTCACAGTAGAAAACATTTCCAACTCTTCTCATTCCTATGACATCAGTCACTTGATCTGCTTTGGATTTCTCAGGATTCACCTTTATTTGAATCACAAGTAACTAAAGCATCCCTAAACTTGAGTATTAGGTGCCTGTACTATTTATGGTACAAGGAGACCCAAAAAGACAGTGGCTCCAGCAATGTGGAATTGTTTTTCCTTTCTTTCCCGTCACAGTCTGGCATGGGGTGGTGGGCTGTGCTCCATACGGTCATTTGCATGTGGCTTTCCTGTCCGGGTCTCCAGTTGTTACCACGTCCCAGCTTGCAGCAAGAGGGAAAGAGAGGACACCAAAGGCAATTCTGTCTCATAAGCAGGAGACGCTGACAGTGTTCCCATCACTGCCCCTCACTTTCACAGCATTGTTTTCGTCATGGGGCCTCACCTACAGCAAGAGAGACTGGGAAATTTGGTCTCTAGTGAGCAGCCACATGCACAGGAAAAATTCTAAATTACTGGGGACAAAGGGGGCAGCAGATGGTAGGGGGGACATTAGCATCCTGCCCCCAGAAACCTACCTCTTTAAAGAAAACCATGAAGATTTTAACCAAAAGAATTTGTGACAGATTTGCCACAGCTTCCTCCTCAAAAAAAAATACCTCTCTGTTTTATGACCATCTACCTTATTTTCTTTTTTAGCATGCAAATGCTTTCTAAGTGAGAGATGTATCTTTTATGATGCAGACCTTACTGGTTATGTTATTACCATGGAGCAAGTGTTGAATTTGAGCTCAGAGGTGCCTTTCTAATTCTCATTAGGAATGAGAATGATTCGTGACATTTTTCTTGGAACTTAGGAGAAGCATTGAGGATGACGACAACCAGGATAATTAGGGGTTGTCCTGTGAAGACTAGTTCAGGAGGGATTGGACTGGAAATATTTCACATGGAGAAGAAAAGAGTAAGAATCTGCAATCCCAGACTCTGGGAGGCTGAGGCAGGTGGATTGCTTGATGTTAGGCATTTGAGACCCACCTGAGCAAGAGTGAGACCCCATCTCTACTAAAAATAGAAAAATTAGCTGGACATCATGACGGGTGTGTGTAGTACTAGCTACTTAGGAGGCTGAGGCAGGAGCATCGCTTGAGCTGAGGAGTTTGTGGTTGAGCTATGATGACACCATCGCACTCACCCAGATGAGTTAGACTCTATCTCAAAAAAAAAAAAAAAAAAAAAGAAAGAAAGAAAAGAACAAGAATCATAAACAAGATTGTTATTTTCTAGTGTTTGAAGAGCTAGCAGGTAAGAGATGATGTGGCCCTTTTTTGCTGCTCTTCAGAATAAATTTATGAATACAGGATAGAAGTTATTATGCTCTGGCTCAGTGCTCATAGCTCAGTGAGTAGGATGCCGGCCATATACACCAGGGCTGGTGGGTTTGAGCCTGGCCTGGGCCAGCTGACCAACAATGACAACTGCAACAAAAAAACAGCCAGGCGTTGTGGCAGGCACCTGTAGTCCCAGCTACTTGGGAGGCTGAGGCAAGAGAATAGCTTAAGCCCAAGAATTCGAGGTTGCTGTGAGCTGTGACGCTATGGCACTCTACCAAGGGCGACATGGATGCTGTCTCAAAAAAAAAAAAGTTATTATGCTTTAAATTGAAATACAAAAAGTTTTTAGTTGGTTGTCAAAAATCTAATGGGCTGACTTAACTAGTAAACTATCCACCATCTGATGCCACGGATCCCTAGTTACTGAAGGTTTTCACTCAGGTTTTAGACTTCAAAGGAATTATTAAGTAGTTTACGTGCTTATAGTTCACACAGATCATCTTCTTCATAATGAGAAAATAAAATGTATTCTGTGTCTCTCTTGTCTTTCTTGTTCCCTAGGTAGGGTCTGTCATCTAAGTATGGTAATATTGTCAGCCGTATTGTTTGCACAGTGCTTCATCCGAGATCTTCCAAGGTTTTCAAACACAAAACTTGCATGCTTTCTATTCTTTAATCTTTGCGGTAGCTGGCCCTCAAGCCCATCTCAGATACTTCATAAAGTTCTGGACTCCTCCCCTCTGGAGCTGTCTCGCTCCATCTTTGGAAGCCTCATGGGACATGCATGATTTTCTTGTATTGTTTATTTTCTCTTTGAAGGAAGTACCTGTGTATTTATCTCATCCACCAACCTCTTTACTCATTAAGCTGAAGGACTGCCTTCTTCAGCCTTGCACCTCCTGCACTGATTAGGACAGAGTCTTTCCTCAGCAGTGCCCAATAAACACATCTTGACTCTAGGCTCACAGGGGCTAGATTCAGAATTTGCTTTTCTGAACATCTGTCCTTTCTGCTTGTATTTACTCATGAAATGGTACATTTCATCTGTCTTCCTGTTCTTAATCTATAACATGAGGGGTTGGATGAGTTGGCCTCTAGGCTCCCTTTCAGTTCTGATTCATTCCAATTCCCAGCTCTGAGGCCCAACAGTGGCAGCCAGTGGAGGAGCCTCTTCTCCAGATGCTGCCCAGGAGGGCACCATACTGACACCAGCTTGGCCCCGTCAGGCTGTGGGGGTGGAAGGGCTGCGAGGCCAGTGAAGGCCATGCTGCTGCTTCCCTAGGTATGTGTGCATCGCCATGGAGGCCCTGGACCAGCTGCTCATGGCCTGCCACTGCCAGAGCATCAACCTCTTCGTAGAGAGTTTCCTCAAGATGGTGGCCAAGCTGCTGGAGTCAGAGAAGCCCAACCTTCAGATCCTCGGCACCAACTCGGTAAGGAGCCCCAGGGGCTCTGGGTCTCCCACCGGGATCCTGGGGGTGGGGGCACAGGCTTGGGAGACCTGTGGGTCAGCGTTTATCGTGTTCTATTCCTGTGTGGTTTCCAACCCTAACTACAACACACTGCGTGTTTTAGTGCCTGCCTTTGTGTGAATAAAGGAGTATTTCATTTCCTAATTTAAATAAATAAAATATAAGTTATATGTTGTGCCTTATATAAATAGATAATACAATGAAAGTTGCCATTTTAGACCATATGATTTATTTATTTTTTTATAGAGCATACGATTTAAAAACCTAATGGATTTAGTATATTTACAATGTCATGCAACCAGCAACACTCTCTAATGTTTAGAAAGGTCATCGTTAGACTGATTATCTTCAGACTTGACTGATGATGTTCAAACTTTTTGTACTAATCATTTTTCCCCTTAAATGATTTTAAGAGGGGCCTCAATAAATATAAAAAGCGATTGAAACAGAGGTATTCCTTTGAGAGCATGGGGTACCTAGGGCCTTCACAACTCAGCACTCCATGGGGCAGTCTTTGAAAGCTGATACAGGGTAGCCCTCTTTCAAAGGTAGAGTAAACTGATGTCCACAGGACAAGGGCAGCAGGTCAGTGGAGACACAACGGGGAAGCAGGAAACGGGGCTTCTGGCTCAGTTCTGCAGTTCCCTCGCTGTGTAACCCTGAGCACATTACCTTTCACAGGCCTCGGTCTTTTCATCCATACCATGAGCAGGTTGAATTTGGTCTCTGTAAGGCTGGTCTCAGTATAAATACCTGCAACCGTGAGCAGTTATATTTTGTGAAAGAAGAGCCATCAGATATGTCAAGAACTTCCAGCACCACACGTGTATCTACATGCGAATGTCCTGTTTGCTTTCTCTAATTTCTCGCCTTCTCTCCCTTTCCCTCCCTTTCCAAACATACTTCAAGCGCCAGGTCTTCAAGTAGTTTAGATGCACAGGTCTCAGGCGAAGGCTTTATCTATTAATATCTGCAGATATCACAAAAGAAAAGTAGAAAGCCTGCCCCTTGGCATTCCCACCCTGAACTTCTATTGCACAGGTCACTTTGGTTTCCTATTCTACCTAAGTGGATTTGATCAGAGGAGTGTCTTCCCACTTCTCTTTCCAGGACCAAGAAGACCAGCCGGTTCCCCTTTCTGTCCTCTCCCTGTGAGCCGGCTGCCTTTGACAAATTACACACCCTGGGGCTGGGGGTGGGGGAGCCCTCTGTCAGGTTGCCCTGGCAACAGCTTCAGATACTGTTTTAGTTGTCCTGTTTGAGATAACTACAGTCTAGAAGAGAAAATCTGAATGAAAAATAAACCAGTCATCATGTATCTGTGGGGGCCACAGAAGCAGGTGGCTGCCAGCTTTAGCTTTCCCCACAGCAAATCCTAGCCAGGGGTAGGTGTTTCGTTAGCTATAGCCTCCAAGATTCAGTGTCCTGCAAATTCCCTGTCAGGGTGAATTATTACATCAGCCACAGAGCCAGTCTCCTGGTGACAATGAAGGCTAGACAAGGACAGGCCGTCATGAGCAAGTTCAGTCAAATCCTCGCAGTAGATTCAGAGTCCGGCCTCGGAGGCAGCCTCTCCTAGCATTGCCCCTCATCCGGGTGCCCTTCCCAGCTCCGTAAGCCGCAGACCTTCTCGAGCCTTCCTGAGCCGGTGTGTTCCTTTGCTCTTTATCGTTTCAGACTGGCTAGTCTTGACGCTGTCTCTGCAAGTCTAGCCTGGGAGTTCCAAGCTGATCTTCACAGGGACTCAGGGGCTTTGCAGGGACAAAGGGGGCCTATAGGGACAAAGGGGGCCTGGGGGAGGAGAAACAGAAGGCTCTGGGTCTTTTATTCCTGCTTTATCCAGCAGCCAGCTCCTGTGTACAGTTTGTGTGGAAATTGGCAGCGTTTTATTTGGATAAAAGTTTTGCTGCCAGGAAATTGAAAGAAAGAAGAGAGAGAAAGAAAAAAGGGAAAGAAAGAAAAAATGAGAATCCTTGTTTTGCTGGATTTCATTACCTGGAAATAGAGGCTATGAGACGTGAAGTAACTTGTCTGTGCCCGCACAGCCTGGGCACTAGATTTAGGCAGTGATTCATTCAGCCCCGGTATGTCTTGTTCTCCCTGGAATTTGACAGTTGACAAGTTCGGAGGCCTCTCTGGGCCACACCCACTGTGGGGTCCTCTCCCTGGATCCCACCGTGGCACCCAGCTTCTGCAGATGCCCTCTGCAAGCAGGCTCTATCACAGGCACCCACAGCCTCAGGGGTGAGAAGGTTAAAAAAAACCTCACCCCGAGCCATCTCTCCCTCCCAGCAACTTTCTCCTCTGACCTGGTTTTGCTCTTTGAAGCTTAGAACAAATCTCTCTCTGCAGAGTCTCTCTTCAGAATCCCTACCCTCTTCAAGGTTTCCGAACCTGACAAAGATATAGTCCCCCAAAGAGTTTTGGAAAATCACAAATTCCCAGGTCTCAACCAGACCCCCTGATTAGCATCTCTGGATGGGGGACGTGGGAGTCTCTATGTTTTAGTTTCCCATGTGATGCTGTTGGCCGGGTTTGGGAACCACTGACCTCCTACAGTGTTGTGTTTTGGGAGGTGTTTTGTTTTTCTTTCTTTCTTTCTTTCTTTTTTCTTTCTTTCTTTCTTTCCTTTTTTTTTCTTTCTTTCTCTCTCTCTCCCTTTCTTTCCTTCTCTTCTCTCTCTCTCCCTCTCTCTCTCTCTCTCTCTCTCTCTCTTTCTTTTTGACAGGGTGTCACTCTGTCTCCCAACCTGGAGTGAGGTGGCATAGTCATAGCTCACTGCAGCCTTGAGCTATGGGTTCAAGTGATCCTCCCATCACAGCCCCCTGAAGCTAGGACTACAAGCACATGCCACCACATCTGGCTTTTTTTTTTTTTTTTTTTTTTAGAGATGGGGTCTTGCTATGTTGCCCAGGATGATCTTGTAGTCTTGAATTCCTGACCTCAAGCAATCTGTCCTTTCAGCTCCCAAAGCACTGGGACTATAAGTGTCAGCCACCATGCCCAGCCCCCACTCCAGTCTTAGCCTGCACAGGATTTCTTCCTTTTTTCCCTCCTTCTATTTCCCACAAAATCCAAATTTGTTAATATCACTCCTACACATTACATGCAGCAAAGTATAATTTTAATAATTTAAGTGATGTTTTCAAGCCCTTGATGAGAATACCTCAGCTCTGAATGATGATGAGGGACTGAAAAATCCAGGAGAAGGTGGGAGTCAGGGCCAGCTAAGCTCACGTATTGCTCAGGATTCCTTTCTGTACACCTGCCTTATGCACGCTGGGTCTACATATAGGTCTTGGGGACTGTGTAAGTGACCATGTGTCCTGACATTTCAAGGGAATGCATTAAAGATAAACTGAAAATATTCAATTTGATGGCTCCGAGGTCCTTCACATAAATGATGTAATATATTAGCCTACCGTATACAAGTAGTAAAGTAGGATGAAGATTTATAGATTTGAAGTTTGTACTTCTACCCCTACCTCACACCACATGTAAAAATTAACTCAAAAGTGATCAAAGGCCTAAATGTAAAAGCTAAAACTATATAATTCTTTATCAGGTTAAATCCTTATGATCCTGGATTCTGCAATGAACTCTTATATGACATGAAAGGAAAAGCAACTGAAGAAAAAAATATAGATAAATTTAAAACTTTGTACATCCAAGGGCATGACGAAGAAAGTAGAAAGATAACCCAAGACTGGGAGAAAATATTGAGAAATCATATAACTGATAATAACCCAGTAACCAGAATATATAAAGAATTCTTACAACTCAACAGAAAAAAGACAACCCAACTAAAATATGGGCAAAGGACTTAAATAGACTGTTCTCAAGAAAAGATGTACAAATGGCCAATAAGCACATGAAAAGGTGGTTAAGGTCAATGATCATTAAAGAAATACAAATCAAAAGCACAATGAGGTTCCACCTCTCACCCACAAGGATGGCTATTAGAAACACTCACATCAGAAGATGACGAGTGTTAGCAAGGATAGGTAGAAACTAGAACTTGCATACTTTGTTGGCAGAAATGTAAAATGGGGCCCCTCCTATGGAAAAGTTTGGTGGCTCCTCAAACAGTTAAAAAAAAAAATTTTTTTTTGAGACAGTCTTATTTTGTTGCCCTCAGTAGAGTGCTATGGTATCACAGCTCACAGCAACCTCAAAATATTGGGCTCAAGCAATTATCTTACCTCAGCCTCCTGAGAAGCTGGGACTATAGGCACCCGCTGCAACACCTGGCTATTTTTAGAAATGGGTCTCACTTTTGCTTAGGCTGGTCTTGAACTGCTGAGCTCAGGCAATTCACTGCCTTGGCCTCCTAGAGTTCTAGAATTATAGGCATGAACCACCGTGCCTGGCCTATAGAGTTAAATATTTAGAATTGTCATATGACCTAGTAATTCCTCAAATACTTATACACAAATGTTCACAGCAGTACTCTTCATAGTTGCCAAAAGGTAGAAATAACCCCCTCGAGTCACATATTCTATGATTCTACTTATATGGAATATTCTGAATAGGTGAATCTCTGAAGAGACAGTAGGTTGGTATTTGCTAAGAGCAGGGGCAGAGAGGAAGGAAGAGTGACTCTATGGATATAGGGTTTCCTTTATGAAAGGAAACTGATGAAAATGTTTCGATTGCAAAACATTGTGAATGTATTAAATGCCACTAAATTGGGTTCTTTAAAATGGTTAATTTTATGCCACGTGAATGGCACAAAATTGCCACAACCTTAAATCAAGCATACTCCAAGGCTGGGGCAAAGATGAGTGACTTAGCTGGCTGAGGGAAGGGCAGCTTCCCCGCAACATGTAAGAATGAGACAGGACCCTGGAGACAGGCTGGGCAGTGCTCTGTCCTTCCCTGTCTCACTCTCTCCTCACCCCCCACACCTCACTGAGATCGCTCCTCCACCAGTCTCTTTGATTCTCTCTGAGGTTCAGCTCTTGCCGGCCTCTTGGACCCAGCAGGACCACCATCTGTCCGCCTGCCTTGCCCTCCATGGTCCCGTGCAGCCACCCCCACCTTCTCTACCCAAATGTCCCTGGCTCAGAAAACACATGACCTGTAGGTTAGGGCCTCAGAAATATGTGCCATGCAATGTTACTGGGGCCTTAGGCCAGTTCCTTAGCTTGTTTTTGGCCGCCTCCCTCTCACATCCTCAGGGTGGTTGTTACAATCTCCCATTTTCCCCTTGAGTCCCTTCCCAAATCTGCCAGTTCAGCCTCAGAGATGGCTTTGCCCTCTTCTCCCACTGAGGAAATAAAGGCTGGCCCAGGGGTTCCCTCTACTTCCCATGGCCATCTTTCTCCTCTCCGAGGGGAGTCTGGCCCTCAGAAACCTCCTCCCTATATCCATTTTCCCGTCACTCTCTGACTCTGGTTCCTTCTCTTGGTCTAAGTTCCAATCTCCTTCAGTGTAGGAACAAATAAATAAGAATAAAAAAACCCAAATAACATTCTCCTGAATAACCACCAAGCACCTTTAGCTCACCTAACAAAATCGACAATCATCCCTGAACATTATTTTAATATGTAGCCCCAAATTCAATTGTCTCTATTGCTGTCCTTTTTCAAATCAGGGCCCAATGAAGACTGTGCATTTACTTTGTTTTCCATGTCCCTCCCCTCTCTCTGCCTCCCCCCTCTTTGGTGACACTGATATTTTGAAGACAGCAGGTCAGTTGCCCTGTCGGATGCCCCACATTCTGCATTTGTCTGATTGTTTCCTGTGGTGTCATTTATCTTACTCCCGTCTCTTGTATTTCCTGCAAACTGGAATTAGATCTGAAGGTTTGATCAGTTGCAGGAGACTACTTTTGGCCACAATACTTCATGGGGGATGCTGGGACCTGCCACGCGTACAACAGCAGGCACGGATGTCTGGTGTCCCACTTTTATGGGTGCTAATTGTGTCCTGGGTTAGGGACGTGCCAGCCCACCCTCTCCATTATAAAAGCATGCTTTTGTCTTTGCAGTTAGAAATCTGTGGAAAGTAACCCACTCCCCACCCACCTGTCACCTGATGTTTTTCTCTTTTGGTGGTATTTCTCCCTGTGACTGCATCCTTCATGCTCCCTCAACTTCCATGCGCCTGTTACTCCGACTCTTGACTCTTCCCACCTTTCCTACTGTATAATGCCTCCTTTCCCCCTCGCCCAGGATGTCTATATTCTAATCCCTGGACCCTGTGATGCTACCACATATCACAAGGGTGACTCTGTAAGTTAAAGATCTTGAGGGGGGTGAGATTATCCTGGATAACCCAGGTGGCCATGATGCAATTACAGGGTTACCATAATGAGGGACACGGGATCAGAGTCAGGAGAAGGTGATGTGATGATGCAAGCAGAGGCACAGAGAGAAAGAGATCTGAAGATGCTATGCTGCGGGGCCTGAAGGTGGAGGAAGGGGACATAAGCCAAAGGAAGTAGGTGTCTTCTGGCAACTGAAGAAGACAAGGAAATGGATACTCCCCTGGAACCTCCAGAAGGAACGCAGCCCTGCAAACTCATTTTAGACTTCTGAGCTCCAGAACTGTGAGATAATAAATTTGTGTTATTTTAAACCACTACATTGTGGTGATTTGTTACAGCGGCCACAGGAAATTAAGTCAGTTTCCTTTAAAGATCCTCTTCCTCATGCCCTGAACTGGCTGCAGTCTCCAAGCCTCTACACTTGACCTTCTCCCACTCCATATGCTCCCCCTGGACAATTCCATCAACTCTTGTGGTTGTAACTGTCACCTAGACAACCAGAAATGCTGCGGTCTCCATCACCAGTCCAGAAGTCAGCACCGCTGGAGACCAGCGGGGGGGTGGGGGGAGATTCCATAAAGACTAGCGGGACAGCTAGGCCCATGCGGCAGCTGGGGTGTGGCGCTCAGCACCAGCACAGGCTCAGAGAGCACAGGCAGCTAGTGCTTCCTGGGTGCAGTCCTTGGGGGCCAGAAGGGATGGCTTTTCAGGGCCAGCAAGGACTAGACTCTCCCAGAAATCCCTAAAACCACAGTGAGATTTGGAAAGAGGGACAGCATAATGTGGGTGGCTGGGAGAGGATGGCAGAGGCGCAGAGAGTTACTATGCCTTGGCTGGTAATCAGGAGGCTTGCAGGGCATGGTCAGGTCCGTTACTGTGGCGCTGTCCCCCTGGCTGTAGTGAAAACCGCTCCAGGGAGTGGCAGTAAACAAGGGCAGCAGTGAAAAAGGGGCTGCCAGTGCTATGGCCAAAGCCCCATGGCTTGGAGGATCTGCTTTCCCACTAGGATTTGTTGTTCCCATTTCTCCTTGTGCGGGGAAACACAGCAAAAAGGCCTGCAGTCCTCAAGCTGCGAGAGAGTCGGGAGTCTACCTATGCCCAGTATTTTGAACCGCAGTTCTGCTGTTGACAGCAGGAGGTTGTCTGGCTCAGATGCTATAGAAGGGGAAGAGCTGCCTTCTGCCTGGGGAGGCTTGGCTGGTGCTAAAGGCCAGCTCAGCCTGCCTTCCCCACCAGGAGAGCTCTCTTGGCAGTGTCAGGAAAACATCTTTGGAGCTTTTCTCTTTACTGACCCTTCGTAACCCTGGTTTTCACACAACTGTGGCCCCTGCCTGCCTCCATGGGAGGTGGGGTGACCTGCTCCAGCAAATTTTGCACTCTTTGTTATGTTTAAAGAGCTGAAACTTTGATCTTGAAAAGGTGGCCCTGGCTGTGCCCCTGGCCTTTGAAATGTCACATGTTCAGAATCACCAATTTGTTGCTATGGAAACTGCTATCTCTTAAAAAATAAGACACAACCCGCAACTAGCATTTTGATAAAAGCCATTGATGATGTACGAATTAGCAATGGTAGGAGTGAGGCAGACAGGAAGTTCCTTCTGTATCACGCATTTTAAAAATGGTGACCTGAGTGTGGTGGCCCTGCACCTCTAATCCAAGCTACTTGAGATGCTGAGGCTGGAGGATTACTTGAGCCCAAGAGTTAATTCCAGTCTTGGCAACATAACAAGACCCTGTTTCTATTAAAAAAAAAAAAAAAAAAAAAATAGTGACCAGTTACACAGGTAAATGGACCTGGTAAAAACTCATAGTGTGTTGACAGCAAGCCAAAAATGCACTGGGGGAAAGAAATGAGGAGGCAGCTGTTAATTGTCATAAGCAGGGCAGGTAGAATTCTGGTCATACCAAGCTTATAAGGCAGGTGCTTGCATTATATTATTCCCATTTTACAGATGGAGCAACTGAGACACGGGGTGCTTAAGTAACTTGGCCCAAGACACCTAACTAACAAGAAGAGGAGATGGAATTCAAATGTGCAGTCTGGCTCCAAACCCCTTCTCATAATCACAACGTTACACTGCCTCTTATAAGAGGGGTAAGGGCTTTACTCACTGTAAAGCCCAAGAGGCCCAATCCCATCTCAGCCAGGTTTTGGTACATTTCCCAGAGGGAGTTACCCAATGGGTGTGTCCTTACTCCCGCCCTTCATGCCAACCCCTGGAAGATTTTTGAGCAGCATGGGGGTGGGCTGTCTAGGAGCTGCCCTATGGAGACACCGTGGGCCAATGCTCCCTGACAGGTCATCTGGCTGTGTTGATGTGTCGGGATATTCATACTTTCAGACTCAGGGAAAGAACTGTCCCTCCAACGAAGCTATCAAACCCAGCCATAAAAAAGAATGAAATTCTGTCATTTGCAGCAACATGGATGCAACTAGAGGCCATTCTCTTAGTGAAATAAGCCAGCCACAAAAAGACAAGTATCACATATCCTCATGTATGTGTGGAAGCTAGAAAATACAAACACACAGAGATTGAGAGTGGAAAAATAAAAAATAGAGCCAGGGAAGGGTGAGTGGGGAGGAGCATGGGGAGTGCTGAAGAGAAGTTAAAGGATTACAGGGTACTAACACACAGCAAGACGGAATCAATTCAGTGTTGGATAGCAGAGTAGGGTGACCATACTTTAAAAAAGTATATGGTACTTAGTTGATGGACAACCTAACTGCTCTGACTCAATCACTATACATTATATACTTGCAACAAAATTTCTCATGCATCCCATAAATGTGTACCCTCCGCCCTCCAAAGCTATCAAACCAGGGGTCCTTAAGGATGTTCAGAGATCCTAGTACTCAAAAGGTGCTTATTTTATTAGATAGCCCTGTTGTCACCCATAAGTTTATAAATGGGGCGCTCGCCCTCTGCATGAGAGGTCCTAGGTTGACATTAAATGCAGTCTTATTAAAGCCCAAGACAGAGCAAGAGTCATAATAAAATGAAGGATGGAACAGGCAATGGCCAGCGTCCCATGCAGTCCCAGGCTCCATGGGGGAGACAGTGTCTTCCAGAGATGGCGCTGTGCTGTGCTGGATCATCCATCCAACCCTGAACCACTCCAGTCCTCCCCTTCTAAAGACACGGCCATCTATATACCCAGCCTCCACTGACTTTCATCACCAAGGACACAGAGAAATTTGCATTTTAACCAGCTCCCCAGGTAGTTTTGATACATGTTAAAATTTAAAGAGCAAAGAGCAATAGACCTGGTGTCAGAATTCCCAAGTTTGTGCCTGGTGTGGTGGCTTAGGCCTGTAATCCTAGCACTCTGGGAGGCTGAGGCAGGTGGATTGCTTGACCTCAGGAGTCTGAGACCAGCCTGAGCAAAAGCAAGACCCTGTCTCTACTAAAAATAGAAAAACTAGCCAGGTATCATGGTGAGTGCCTGTAATCCCAGATACTGGGGAGGCTGAGGCAGGAGGATGGCATGAGCCCTGGATTTGAGGTTGCAGTGAACTATGATGATGCCACTGCACTCTACCCAGAGGGACAGAGTGAGACTCTGTCTCAAAAAAAATAAATAAATAAAATAAAAGAAAGAAAGAAAAGAAAAAGAAAGAAAGAATTCCTAAGTTTGAGGCTCAGTTCTACCTATCACGAGCTGTCAGTCCTCAAATAATTCACTTACTCCCTTAGAGACTTCATTTCCTCATCTCTACAATGGGAACAATATATGTCCTGCTAAACCTATTTGTTTGCTGAAAATTATATGAGCTAATGGATGCTATAATAGGCTGAAAATAGTACTCCAAAAGATGCCTGCACCCTAATTCCTGGAACCTGTAAATGTTACCTTATGTGGAAACAAGGTCTATGTAGGTGTGATTAAGTTAAGGATCTTGAGATTGGGAGATTATCCAGGATTATCCTGGTGACCATAAAGAGATAAGCAGAGGGAAATTTGATAGACAGAAGATGGTGTGAAGGCCGAGGGAGAGATAACACAGTTGGAGACAACTAACACAGACATGTAAGCAGCAAGTGCCACGGAAATATGTGATATTCTTATTCCTTAGAATGTAGGTGTTAACTGGGCCTTGTGTGGCCACTCGTGACAAAAACTCCTGGTCTATGAACAGCTTCTTCAAGGGCTCGCGCCTTTTGGTACCTTTTAGATAGTTCAAGAACTTGCATCATAACAAAGGAGGGCACGAGCTTTCCTACAGCTATATTTGAAGTGTGTTTTTCTGATCCAGTGGGGAGGGAAAGCACAACATGTGGAGTGCCGTTGAGTTAAGAGTAGATTGCTGGCTTGAGCTGTGCTGGGAACGTGTTTGCAGGGTGTCCCTGAGAACACGGGTTACTCAGAGATTGTGCGGTGCTGAATCCTGGAGGGGGCCAGAAAAAGTTTAAGCTTCTTAGATTAAGAACCTTTCTAATGCTGGGTGTGGTGGCTCACACCTGCAATCCTAGCACTCTGGGAAGGCAAGGTGGGTGGATTATCTGAGCTCAGGAGTTTGAGACCAACCTGAACAAGAGAGAGACGCTGTCTCTAAAACTATCCGGGCATTGTGGTGGGCGCCTGTAGTACCAGCTACTCGGGAGGCTGAGGCAAGATGATGGCTTGAGCCCAACAGTTTGAGGTTGCTGTGAGGTATCACCACAGAACTCTACCAAGGGTGACAAAGTGAGGCTCTGTCTCAAAACAAAAGAACCTTACTAATTCTATTCCTTGAATTCCCAGAGTTCCTGTTACTCCGGGCGCTGTTGGGGCAGGAGCTCTTCTGAATCTTCTCTACTTTAGCCTTAGGAAGAAGGTGGCATGTACATTTTAAAGAAAAGAAAAACAATGTTTAGCCCCTTCCTCCCAGCTGTGGGGGGGCTCCCCTCCTCTTGCCCTGGGGCTGGGCCCTGGCCCACCCTGTCACTCCTGAGACCCCCAACTCCTGAATGGCACTTGAGGGTGCTTGGCTGTCATCTTCCAGCTCCTGCTGCCTGTCTCCCCCTCCCCTACTCTCACCCTCAAGCACCTGGAACTCCTTTCCTGTTCCCTACACAACCCCAGTCCATGCTGCCCACCTGGGCTCCTGCTGGGCCCATGTCAGTGCCATGAAAAGGACAAGGGTCAAACTGCCGATAAGCCCAGCCCAGAGTGGATGGAGCTGACCATAAGTGACCACTGTTACCATGGCTTCGGTGGTGCTGCTTCCTGAGCAGGCCTCAGTCACTATGCATGCATCCCCCCCATTGAGTCCCAGTGACCACCTGTGATACGGGTCCTAGTGTCCCCATTTTACAGATGAGGGAGCTGTAACACAGATGTTACCTAGCTTGTACACGGTTGCATGGATGACGAGAGAGAGAGCGAGGAGACAGGTGTCTGACATGGGCCCAGCAGATGTGGAGGGAGCCCTGTCTGGGTAAATAGGTGAACAACTAGGTCAGCAGAAATATTGGGAAAAACTCAAAACTGTCTATTACAATTTTTAAAAGGGACTCAAAAGTAAATGTACAGGGAAGAAGAGTACAGAAGAGCAAAAACTCAGGGATGAATAGTCACAGAAGAAGAGAAAGAAGGAATGTTCCAGTGAGGTTGGCACGGAGGCTGGCCAGTCTGGGACAGTGTCAGAAGAAACTGCTGATCACATCTGCAACAAGCTCTGGATGGTTTTAGAAAAGGGATTCCCATGCATGTTTTCTACCCTGCAATACCTCAGGGACTGTCACCAAATTTTCAATTACAAAAAGATTGATTTTAATCTGTTCTGATCTTATACCCGGGGTGTAATAGTCTAAATATTTAACAGCAGATAATATAATGACCTTACAGCCAGGGGGGTAATAGTCTAAATATTTAACAGCAGGACAGTGCAGATAATGGTCAGCCAGGACAGGTGCTGGACAGGAACAGCTGTGATGCCACAGTCCTGCTGTGTCCTGAGGAGGATCTGGTGTCACAGTTCCACCTGTGATCTGGGGCTGGGGACAGAAATCTGTGTGGATAACAACCCCCCACTGACTCTGCTGTCTGGTAGTGTTTGAAAACCAGAGTCCTGAGGGAGGAGCAAGATGACGGCCAAGTAACAGCTTTCCTTGTAACTGGGCATGGTAAGTCTGGGGAGAGAAGACTCCAGGCATCTCTGGCTAGTAGGATCTGCCCAGAAATATCCCTTTGGGGGTACAGGGAGTCAGTGAGAAACTTCTGGACCCCATGAGGAGGACAAAAGCAGTGTAGAACTGGCAAGTGGTTGCGTGTGTTCGTTCAGTCTAATACCACCAGCAGCTGACTCATGGAAACCCTAGGCCAGAGTCATGCTAATTTAAAGAGCAAGAGGAAGTGAAAGGAAAATTAGGGCAAGGAAACAGGTAAAAAACAAAACAAAACAAAGCAAAAAACACTCATGAGGAAGAATCAGCAGAAAAATCCTGGCAACATGAAAAACCAGTTCAAAGCACCATCACCCCTAAGGGACTGTGAGGTAGCTACTGCAGAGGATTCACCTACAAAGAAATGTTAGAAATGACAGAAAGGGAATTTAGAATACAGATGATGAAAACAATGAAGGAAATAATGGAAACAGTGAAGGAAACTGCTGATAAAGTGGAAAACAACCAAAAGGAAATCCAAAAACAGAATCAAATAAGAGATGATATGAAGAATATAGAAAGGATATAGCAGAGCTGAAGGAACTGAAGCAGTCTATTAGGGAACTCAAAGATGCAATAGAAAATATCAACAACAGATTAGACCATGCAGAAGAAAGAATCTCAGAGGTAGAGGACCAAGCTCTTGAGATAACTCAGATAGTTAAAGAGGCAGAAAAGAGGAGAGAGAAAGCAGAACATTCACTGACAGAATTATGGAACTATATGAAGCATTCAAACATTCGAGTTATTAGTATCCCAGAAGGGGTAGAAGAATGTCCCAGGGGAATGGAAGCCATACTAGAGAATATTATAAATTAAAATTTCCCACATATCACCAAAGATTCTGACACACTGCTTTCAGAGGGATATCGGACCCCAGGTCACCTCAACTCTAACAGAGCTTCTCCAAGATACATTGTGATGAACCTGTCCAAAGTCAAGACAAAGAAAAGATTCTTCAAGCTGCCAGGAGGAAGCACCAGTTGACCTACAGGGGCAAATTCATCAGGGTGACTGCAGATTTCTCGAATGAAACTTTTCAAGCAAGAAAACAATAGTCACCTACCTTTAATCTACTTGAATAGAACAATTTCCAGCCCAGAATTCTATATCCTGCTAAGCTAAGCTTTAAAATTGACAGAGAAATCAAATCATTTACTGATATGCAAACATTGAGGAAATTCGTCATAACAAGACCAGCTCTACAGGAAATACTTCAACCTATTCTACACACTGACCATCATAATGGATCAACAGCAAAGTAAGATCAGAAATTAAAGGACAGAACCTAACTTCCACACTGATGCAAAAGATAAAATTAAGCAATGGACTCTCACAAAATAAGATGAATAGAACACTACCACACTTATCAATTATCTCAATAAATGTTAATGGCTTGAATTCCCCACTGAAGAGGCATAGATTGACTGATTGGATTAAAAAAACACAAGCCATCCATTTGCTGTCTGCAGGAAACATACTTAGCTTCCAAAGACAAATTAAAACTCCGAGTTAAGGATTGGAAGGCAATTTTTCAGGCAAACGGAATTCAGAAGAAAAGAGGGTTTGAGATCCTATTTTCAGATACATGTGGATTTAAAGCAACTAAAGTCAAAAAAGACGAAGATGGTCACTTTATATTGGTCAAAGGAAAAATACAACAAGAAGACATTTTAATTCTAAATATTTATGCACCCAACTTAAATGCTCCCAGATTCTTGAAACAGACCTTATTCAGTCTCAGCAATATGATATCCTATAGCACCATAATAACAGGGGACTTTAACACTCCTCTTACAGAGCTGGACAGAGCTTCTAAACAGAAATTAAATAAAAATGTAAGAGACTTAAATGAGACCCTAGAACAACTGTGCTTGATAGACACATATAGAACACTGCATCCCAAAGATAAAGA